>SOMO01000211.1:194006-228556 GCA_028128575.1 Paedocypris carbunculus | reverse complement strand
GTGTGTGTGTGTGTGTGTGTGTGAGTGTGTGTGTGTGTGTGTGTGTGTGTGTGTGTGTGTACGCTCCTTAAGCGTGTGTGTGAGGCGGTGGAGTGTGCGCTGGTGCTGGAGCGGCGGGTGGAGCGGCGGCTGGTGGGGCTGGTGCGGCGCGAGCGGGAGAGCGCGTGAGTGTGTCAGACTCCGCCCTGACTCCGCCCCCTCGCCCCCCTGACTCCGCCCTCTCCCCAGGCTGTTCCTGTTCTCTCACCTGAGGATGGCCATCAGCGCGGAGGACGTTCTGCTGGAGGACATCGTTCCCATCTCGCGCGACTTCTCCGTGGCTGAAGGTGGTGAGGGGGCGTGTGTGTGCGCGTGTGGGCGTGTCTGACGCCACCTTCTGATTGGCCCTCAGCTCCGCCTCCGGACCAGCTGGCCGTGGTGGGTGAGTGTCCGCGGGGGCGTGGCCGAGGCGTGGTGGTCATCCCGGGTGCGTTCCGCAGGCGCCGACACCCGCGTGCGAGTGTGTTCCGGGGGGGCGGAGCTAGAGATGACGCTGCCCTTCGGCTCCCGCAGCCGACACTTCCTGGCGGACGTCACGCGGGCCTGGAGCGGTAAGCTGTCAATCACACTCTCGCCGGCCAATCAGAGTGAGGCTAGTCCAGCTCACGTCAAGCAAAGGAACAGAAATAAGTCGTTATTATAAAGTTATAACTAAGCGCGGAAAAAAAAAGTGAAAATTTACGTTTGATATTTTCGACATCTGATTCCATAGACTGACAATGTAAAAATAAATGTTAAAAATATGTTTACGATTCTGCTTTTTAAAACGTGTCACATAAACAAATAAAACAAACCTTCATAACAGATTAACCAGATCGACATAAAACACACATCTGACTTTTCTTAATTTTTACACGTTCAGCATTAAAGCATTTAAAGGGCCGGGTGTGCTTGCCCACCCCTGAACTAGATAAATCTCACCATAATCTTGAAATGAATATTGTGCATATAAAGTGCAAAATGCTTCTAGATTAATTCATTGCGTCTCTAATCGTAGTAAAATCTAATCTACAGTAAAGTCACGGTATCTGGAGCATCATCGTCGCTTTTAATAAAATTGAGCAGTGACAGATCACTGACGTGATCATGATCGCCGCAGGAAGAGGAGGAGCTTCTGCGCTCTAGATCTGAATATGAATGTTTGAACAGTCGAGACAGGAAGATGGACGGATTGAGAAGAGAAAGGTGTGGCTGAGCTAGTGATTGTGACTCTTTGCTTCACTCAGACGTGTGTGAGCGGCGAGAAGAACCCACGTTCCACTGGCTTCGCAAGTACAAGAGCGCGTCCTCTTCTCGCATCTTCACAGGTACCTGTCTCTGAGGGGCGTGGCCTTGTGATGTCACAATCGCACCAATTATCCTGTGTGAAGCCGGTCATTTCTTTTGCCAGTTAAAATAAAAACAATGCATGTGTTTAAATGAGTAACGATTGAGTGAAATCACGTTAAGAACTGAAATCACAGTGAATCGAAGGAGAAAAATCAAACGTGTGTCTTGTAAATATTCTGTGAACACAATGAAAGTTTGTCACTGAAAAAACATAACAATTATTTCAGCCACCCAATAAAATACATTAGAGACGTCTGTTGGAAAAGAGAAAGACTGGCTATATTTCAGTTAAACACCGTTTATTTTAGCGATTCAGTGTTCATGCTTTTCTGAAAACATATTTTACATCGCGATCATTGCATCGTCACAAAGTGATGTCATTGTCGCCCCGCCCACCCCGCAGACCTCACTTCAATATGGAAATTATTACAGTTTAATGTACTGTTATTTAAAATTGATTTTTACAGGTACAAAAGTGATTTATTATTGAATGCAGCGCTGATGTTTAAATAATGATTGCGCTCCAAACTTATTGTGTTGCAAATGTTAATCAGTCAGTGAATTCGTGAGACGCTCGACAAGTGTGTGTGTGTGTGTGTGTGTGTGTGTGTGTGTGTGTGTGTGTGTGTGTGTGTGTGTGTGTGAGAGTGTGTGCGCGCGCGCGCGCGTGTGTCGAACTCGTCCTACTTCGAACCGCAGCGTTCGATCTGTTCTTGCTCGATGACTTTAGTCTTAGCGACGGTGTGCGTCATGAATATTGATTAGCCAAAGTGACGTGCGTAGGCTTGCGCAGCCGATTGGCTTAAAACGATCCTAGGCGCCTTCAGCATCTCATTAAGGATTCCTTAGCTCTGCGTGATTGGACAGTTCTGGAAGTTTGAAGCGTCACTGATTATATATTTAGGAGCTGAGCGTAGTACACAATACCGAGCAGGTCGGAGTGAGTGAGTGAGTGAGTGAGTGAGTGTGTAAGAGTGTGTAAGAGTGAGCAGTCGCCCTCAGAGTGACAGTCAGGATGTCTAGACGCGGACATGTCTAAAGCCGCGCGCGCACACGGTGAGTTTCACTGTTCCTCAGCGCGTTTATCGGCGAATCTCAGCGTTACCTGTGCCGCGTGTTAAAGCTCGTCGAGCGCTCTAGGTAGGGAGCACTACACAGTGCGCACTTCTCCAGCGGACGACACACACCAAGGAAAAGGTTATTGTTGTCGAAAATAAAGTTGCTTAAAGTTCAACATCAAACATTCGTTAGGGTGGAAATGTGCGGCAGGAGAAGTTGTCAAGAGACACGTTTGTAAATGGTTCATTTTCGGTTTGTAAAACTTTTCCTTTTAACAGCCTCTTCCCTCACACTAGATATTAGATATTAGTCGATATTAATGACTTGATCGTGTATGTGGTGAATTCTTCTAAATGTCGGTGTCTGTGTGCGTGCGCGCGCTGCGTCTTGACGTCACGTGCTGCTCCACCCACATTCCTCATGGCCCCGCCCTCGTGAGGTCATTACCTGTCACGCCCTGACCTTTGACTCCTGCTTATCAGACGGAACACAATCACTGGCAGTAAACGCTCTTTTCTTTCCTCTGCGTTATTTCTGTTTTACTGTGATAAATGTAGGAATGTGTCGACAGGGGCGTCTTTATACGTGGTGTATTACTACTGTATATAGCCGTTATTACTGTATTTTTTATTTTTAGTTATTATTTAGTTACGTTATTACTGTGTTTTAATCCCCGTCTCTAGCGCGTTTTCAGTGCACTGTATGGATTTGCTGCTTATATTAAATATGCCGTATTTATGCAGATATAAGTGCCCGGGGAAAACAAGCCCCGCCCCCTGCAGGTTTTTACTGTGTGTGTGTGTGTGTGTGTGTGTGTTGCGTCACAGAGGGGGCAGACGGCTGGGCAGTGGGCGGAGCTGACGGCTGGGCAGTGGGCGGAGCCGACAGGTACAGACGCTCGGGCTGGTGACGCCGACGCCTCTGATCCTCCTCTCCGTGCGTCACCTTCAGTCAGGCGAGAGACGACCCGGTCCGCAGCGCCACGCCCGTCCCCGCCCACAAGGCCCAGATGCTGGCGACGCCCCAGTTCGGCCTGCGGGACAACCTGATCCGCTGCGAGCTGCTGAAGAGCGAGGAGGCCTACACCCACCTGCGCGGCTACAGGTGCGTCCGGCGGGAAGTGACCCGCCCCTGTGATGCTCAGCTCCGCCCCCGACAGGTTCTTCCTGGGGACCTACAACGTCAACGGCCAGAATCCCAAGGAGAGTCTCCGCCCCTGGCTGGCCGCGCCCCCCGAGCCCCCGGACTTCTACCTGATCGGGTGAGTCAAGCCCCGCCCCCTCGGCGCCTCACCCACGCCCGCTTCCCGCCGCAGCTTCCAGGAGCTGGACCTCAGCAAGGAGGCGTTCCTCTTCAACGACACGCCCCGCGAGCAGGAGTGGAGCCGGGCCGTGTGCCGCGCCCTGCACCCCGACGCCCACTACGCCCTCGTAAGGCCCCAGTCAGTGTGCGACCTGCTCAGTGTGCTGAGCCGGGGCGTGTCTGCCGCAGGTGAAGCTGGTGCGGCTGGTGGGCATCATGCTGCTGTTCTACGTCAAGAGCGAACACGCCGCTCACGTCTCACAGGTGGAGGCGGAGTCTGTGGGCACGGGCGTCATGGGCCGGATGGTGAGTGACGGCTACCGGACGAGATGTGGGCGTGTGCTGATGGGCGGGTCGGGGTTGCTGACCGCTATGATCCAGGTCTGATTTAAACGTGCGGTGGCAGCGTTGGTCTCGGACCAAGAAAAGCGCTATACAAATGAACCTGAACTTGAACTTGAACTTGAAGTGTCTCTCTTTAGGAAATACTGGGACGCTGGAAAAATAGAAGCTGGGATATTCTGGGATGTGACTTTTAACTCCGCCCACCCTGAGAGAGCCTCGCTGAGATGCAGTTCAAGTTTATTGATATAGCGCTTTTCTCAGTTCCAGACGGACGCAAAGTTAGTGTCCAATTTCCCCTATGCAAATTAGAGAAACCATTGTCTTTAAAGAAGAAAAATGTCCATTATTTATCTGTGTTCAAACATTAGGGGGAAAAAGAGTCGNGAAACTCGGGTCTAATGGTCACGGGTCTAACCATCCGAGTGTCCAATAGTCCTAAGGATCAATCGTCCGGGTCCAAAGCCCCGAGGGTCTGGGTCGAAAAGTCTGGTCACCATATATACATACAACATTATAATTTGTGTTTTTATAGCCGGTAGATCGCTTTGACTGGGTCATTTAAAAAGTAGATCGCGACCCGAAAATTTGTGGGCACCCCTGCTTCTAAATCATGAAAATCGTTTCGAAGGACCAAACACTGAAGCCGATGCATGAATATTCTCCAGCTGAAAGAGGAGGCATGTGAACTAAGGCCAGCCTAAGTAAAAGCCCACAAACTGTGAACACTTGTCTGGACATGAGATAATACACGTAGGTATGCTAATTCAACAACTTGACTACAGAAATAATAAATCTAAACGCCACCTTGAGCGGAACAGGAAAACTTGCTGGCTTGAGCTAGTTTTCCAACCATGAATCCTTTATAGGACAGCTAACCTTTTAGAGTCAAACGAGAATGTTTGTGGTCGCTTGATGTAATTCTATAAATCCATCCTAAACTTAGATAATCTGAAAATGCTAGAAAGGTTGCGACAAGGTTATTTAACTAAAACAGGTTTAAACAACTGAGAGGCTTTTGGGTGAACTTGTTTAACATAAACAGGCACAAATCCGTATGACTTTAATAGGATGGAAACTAGCAACACAGCAAAACAGCGGAGCCGGTCTATTCGACATTTTTGCCGGATTAGGTTGTGTGAATTTACATTTTCACAGAGATCGCAAACGAGAACCATCTGGATTAAGCTTCTAAAAACAATGGTTGAGAGTGTGATCCGTTTATAAGGGAAAAAAAGCATCCTGTGCAGCGGGATTCTTTAAATCCTTACGCCCCGCAAAACAGACGGCGTCCAGAAAGACGTTTAAGAGAAAACTCAGCCACCACACCCCGCATAAAAACAGCCGACTTGATCTGTGAGGAATTTTATACTATAGACACACTTCCCATCACTTTCTGAAGAAAAGCGTTTGTGTGAAGGCGAGCAGACATCTGGGAACTCTCTCCACTGCCAGACCTCCGATTGGGAGGGTGTGAAAGCTGTCGACACACAAACATAAGAAGAAAGACGGGGGGAGAAGGGCAAGACAAAAGAAAGACCCAACACAATTAAGTCTACAACATCGACCGAAGAGCCCGGCCTGACGAGACTTCATACGTGGCGTCAATAATTCAATAGCGACTGGCAGAAGCATTATGTCTCGGAGAAAACCATTTATCATGGTTCTCCCTAGATGTGACTTGAATGGCCGAAGATAAAACTATACGGGTGGAAAGAAAGCAATGGAAGAACAGTATTTCAAGGCTGAGTTCGAGCAGCTTACATGTGTCAGGATCACATGACAGAAGGGTCAAGACGCACGACCTCCGGTCAGTCCAGCTGAGATCCCAGATCTCTGCTAGTCCCTGAACACTGCCGTCGTCATATCAGATGCCTCTTGGACTAAAACAAGAAGAGGTCATCTCTAAGGACAACTTCAAGGAGACACTGCACCTTTTTTGTCTTAGGTTCCATGTTATCTCCACCTGAAATGAGGCATTCCAACCAGAAAATAATGTTAGAAAACTGCTCAGCCCCAACCAACCGGAACCAAACTTAATGACGTGTCAGTAATCACATCCAAATATTTGCGTGCTGTTGAAATGATGTCACTGACTTGGCAATTCAATGCGTCGTGTGAAAAAAAATATGTTAGCAATAGCGACGTGGACATGGGTTTGACTGAACGCGACCAACAGAACATATAAAACGCTCAAAAAAAACAAATAATTCACATATCTATATGCACGTCACAAACTAAAACATAGTGAAAGCTGAAGTGAAATGGTTGATAGATATGAAGAAACAAAAGAAACGCTGAGCATGAGCAAGGTATAGAATAAGATGTGAAAGGTTAGAGGTCAAGAAGAGATGTCAGGGTTCCGGAACAGAGCTATTTGAATGTCAATGGAATGGTCTGATATTAGAAGCTAGTCTCAGTAGAAAAGCATGTGATTCAGAGCCAGGAGGAAAACAAACACGGATAGATCTGGATGAAAGACCATTTCAACACTGATTTAGGAGTCCTAGTACAGTAAAACACATTTAGAGGTTTTTTAGTGTGTTGTATTTTGCTTTTAATGAAGGATGCTTTACCCATGTTAAAATATTTCATGACCACTCATATTTGACATCATAAATTCAGCATTGCCTGATATGCCCTTGGAACCCAAACTGAGAAAAGCTTCCCGCAGTAATGGATTCTAGACGTCAGCGGGCCAACAAAGCAACATCAAAGATGAAAGGGATTCTTGGACTGGCACGTTGTCTGATTATTAACATAAGCAGGTATGAGGCACTCCATTGCAAACTTTGGTCGGCTGATAGGTTTCGGGTTTCTGAAATCATACTTCGTTTAATTAAAAACACAACAGCCTGTGGCGTTTTTATGCCAACAGTACCGATGCGTCTGCTAGAGCCGCTTGCCATCCTTTCATCTTTCAAACTGATTTTCTGAGCTGAATAATCGCTTGTGAAAGCACTAAAGACAGAAAACTCGTCGCTTTCCTTAAAGCAAACAAGGCAAGATGTCAGGCTTCTCAACGCGGCACATTCATCGCCATGACAACTCAGTAATCCAGGTGAGCCAAGTTTAGTGTGAGGACAGTTCTGTCCATCTGCTCGGAGAAATCAAACGCTGCATAATGCAGAACAGGCCATCCGCTCGGGTTTCACCTCTCAAACTGCTCAAGTCCAGACCAGGACTTAAGACTTATACATTATAGCGTTGGGGCGGCAAATACACATTGTGACGACATCCTGTTTTGTTCCTAGTTCATAGAACTATACTTCGTTTAAGCGGGTGATTTATTAATGTTTCTGATCACAGATAGGTTTTGGCTTTCTTCTGCGTTTATGAGAACTTTAAGCTGTGAGTGGTAAAAGTGAAAGTTGATTGAGCGATTTGAAATGTTAATGTTATTCATTATGCGTGGGTAGTCATCAGTTGCTACTGGTTTTGATCTTTCATTGAAGCACTTTCACAGATAGAAGTGCAAAGTTTCTCTTGCCAAATTTGATATTGTCACTTATTATTAGTGCTGTACCATAATGGGATTTTTAACGCCAATAGCAATATTTTAGTGTGTTCTTAAATCTAGATCCCTTTCAGGCAAGTACAGAACACTGTGTGTGTGATGACACTTTCAGCTACAATGGCAATAAATCTTCTTGAGTCGAAGAGTAGTGTGATACTGATAATGTTCTAACCAGAAAGGCAGCGCTATACAAGCGTAACCTAACTATCAAATCCTGCTGCAAACACAAAAGATGAGGTTCAAGACTCACTTTGTTCACATTAATTAGAGACACAAATTGGTCTGATTAAACGTAAAACAATGAATTGTTGATACTGCACGCATAAATATCTAGCAATTTTTTTTTTGTAAATCATTACATATATAGTACAGTATCTACAATACAGTCAATGTACATGATGAAGACTTTTTGATTTTGTTATTTAAGTGAAAATATAGAACCAATTTTAATACAATATACTCAGAATAGAATGTTTTCCAACTTACTTTCAAGAAATAAACAGCAGCTCAAGTAACAGAAAAAAAGAACTGATAGATGACAAACAATTAATCTATAAAGAACATATTATGGTTAAAAAAAATTACTGTCTTGAATCCCTTGCTTCTTTAAAAGACATTCAATACAGCAAACACTTTACATTTTCTTTTTTGCGCCAACGTGTGTTCTCTTTAATTTAGGAGAATTATTTAAACATGAATCTTTGTGCTTTTAACTACATTCTGAACACTGATTGTTCAGTTACTTTTCAGCATTCGCCGTACTGTGACTCCTTCACAACAAATGCAATCCCACATGACCCTTCTTCCACAAGCCCCTGAGGAGCCAGTGAACTGTTGACGCCTGATTAAAACGCTGTGAAGTGAGAAATATTAGCATCCATTAACTCAACAGGTAACTGTCCATTTCAGGAAGCCGGCTTGGTGTGGTTTATGTGCTATGCTCATTACAGTAATGACACTCTATATGTAACGTAGTCCCTTAAGCTTTGTCTTGAATCTAAAGAGCTATTTATGTTAGACACATGAGACCCTGAGAGCAGCACCAGCAGCAGTGTGCCACGTGGTTGCTTTCTCTGATTCATATCGTCAAGGAGCTGAGAATCTTGTGCGGGAAAATTACTTGATTATTACACTAGTGGTGGGAGACGTGGCCTTAAACTTATATCAGTAGATCATTTCAAAACAAAAAATTATCACAAAAAAGAATATCAGGAACAAAACACAAAACAGTCAATTTTGATTAAAAAAAATGTACAGTACTTTTTGCAGAAGAATGAAATTATCCTCGAATTTTTTGGGAATTGTTCCTGAAAGAATTTTTGATTTCCAATCGGACACAATTCCGATTTTTGGGGTATTTCAAAATTCACATGCTGGCACAATGTAATACTGTTTTCCCTATTATCAACAATTTGCTCCAATCTATCATGGTGTATAAAAACAATACAAAGTTAATGTATGCCACCCATTAAAGGCTTTACATTGAAGTTCTTGAACAATAAACAGCAGTTTATCAAATTGCTGAAAATTGACATTCATGGTCTACAAAAAAATGCACATAAAAGCCTATTTCAGCAACATAAGATTGTAACAACAAGCAATTTGGTCAGGCTTTGTTGTAAGAAAGTACCCCATTGCAGTGCCGTACTATATCAGAAACAACTTGCAATAATATCTCCAAAAGCATCCTTGTGAATTAGCAATATAAAAACATATCCTGAATTGTTGTAATTGTTTTATAATGTTTCATGGCAAGCAAGGGATATTAAAAGAAATTTAATAAATAGTTCATAAATATGTTCAGATCTTTGTTGTTTTTCTGACACATCTTTAATGTCAGCTTGGAGGTTTGTTTTTGTTTGTATATTATTATTATTAATTTTGTGATAATATGGAACACTTTAAGATTGTTTATAATAAATTAATGGTAATTAATGTATATGTAACATAAATGTATTTCAATATGCCTAATTGGGCAGCAATATAATATCATACAATTAGACAAGAGTAAAATAAAGTAAAATTGTATGTACACACACACAGACACACACATTTGACATATTATTTGAGTCGGTTACTTTTATGTAAATGTTTTGTATATTTATGACACGGGTTGTGTATTTTTTAGGGTTTCTGAGAAAAGCCTTTTTAAGATACACTAAATAACGTGGAAATTCTACACTTTATTTAACTTTTAGATATTCTGCCTCACTTAACTTTAAAGTTCGGCATATAACTATTTTTTCCAGAGCAACTACAGTCATGATGAAGTTCACGCAGTCAAGTTCATGCTTTGGTGTTTCTGCCAGCTTTTAAGTACATGTTTGCCAGGAGACCCATGTCATTAATTTATTCAGTTTATCTGAATCCATATGTACTTTTCTAAAACTGTAAACGTAAAGTCAGAAATAAATCTGGACCCAAAATAGCTTCAAATCATATGCAAAGTTCAGTCAAATCTGCTGAATGTGCAATCCAGAAAACATTTGAATTGGATGATTGGCCTGTTGGTTTGATTACCAGACTGTTAAAATGGAGTAACCGTCATCTGTTAAGATGCTGAATACACGGTATTTGATATTGACAATTTACTGCATCAAACAATGGTGATTTTAGCTAAATGACTTTAAGTAATGACACCACATCATTTCGTGTTGTCAGGGGTGATGTATAAACCCCGAACCTTTAAAACAGCAGACTGGAGAAAGATGTGTCCAGACGGACGGAAACAATCCAAGATGTTTCTGCATTCCTGTTCCAAAGCAATGACCCACATTCGATTATGGGGCTAATACACCCTCTTTATATATAACGCACGAGCGCGCGCGCGCACACACACACACACACACACACACACACACACTCGGCTAAAGCTAACCAGCTAGTGGAAAGGTGTTACATTTAGAACAATTGGCAGACTAGAGACAAAGGGTGGAGAGAAGAGTCGTGTTGTCTCTGCACGAGCAGCGTCGGGTCTGGTTTCCACATCCAGCCCGATGTCTGACAGCAGCGGCGGAGCTAAAGCTCGACGCAAAGCCGCCACGATGGTTCAGAGCCCCGTCAAAACCGAGAGAGAATCAACGGAAAGACACGCGCAGACCCGAAGCGGCAGAAATCATGCGCATTTCCTGCAAACCACGCGTGTCCTACCTCCGGTTCCGTCTGAGTTTTCGTTCAAACTGCCTGAAGAATCATGATGACTGCCCACACAGCCACCCATGGATGTTTTCAAGCGACTCACTCTTCCCCCCCGCGGACCCGCTCTGGTTCGGTTTCCCCCAGTGCGCGCGCGCTCTCGTCCCTCTCCCTCTCTCTCTCTCGCTCTCGCTCTCGCTCTCTCTCTCTCTCTCTCTCTCTCTCTCTCTCTCTCTCTCTCTCNCTCTCTCTCTCTCTCTCTCACTCCCTCTCCCTCTTCCTCTCTCTCCCTCTCTCATCTACTGTCTCTCTCTCTCTGCATCTACTGTCACTGTCTCTCTCTCTCTCTCCCTCTCCCTCTCCCTCTCTCTCTCTCTCTCTCTCTCTCCCTCCCTCTCTCTCTCTCTCTCTCTCTCTCTCTCTCTCTCGGGGAGGGATGTGCATTCAGAGGTGTCTTAAATCTATAGTGTGTCGCCTGCTAGACACTTGACGGGAGAAAACAGAAGTGCTTATTCTGAGAACGACATTGTTACAGTTTTTCTCAATCGCTAAGACACATTTTTTGAATGCTGCTCTACTTTTCTCAAAATTCTAAACACAAACCCCAATTTTCAAGCTACATTCACAAAACATCAGACTCTTCTTGCAAAACAGTTCAATCTGAGCCCAAAACTGAACAATGTGATCAAATCGTGTCTCAAGTCCATCAGAATGAAAAGCACTAGTGAGCAGTCAGCAAACACTAATAATAAATGTTTATTATTCACTGTAATATAAAATCAGATTGCAAAACAAAGAAAACCTGTGCATTTAGTACAAAAAGACAAACTGAAATATTGTGCGTTTACATGTAGTGTGTGCAAATTTTAATGCACTCAGTCTTTTGCACGTGAGGACACACATTCGGCAACAGAGAGACTGACACTGAGACTTGATATTCTCCAAATGTTTATGGTCCTAAATGATCTTCTGCTGAATTTCACCTAGTTTACAGTAATGGCTTTGCACGGACCATATGAATAACTAGGGTCTTGCTGCTGGGAGAACACACTTACACCCCTGTGTGTCACGCATCAATTCCCCAAAACGAGAACATGAAGTTGTAAAATATATGCTGGTCTTAGAAATCGTTAGACCAACCCATCAATACAATATTCCAGTTCAGTGATGTAGTGAAAAGTGTATTTACTTACAGTGTGCTGTGGTGTGGTGCAGTATATACAGAGCTAAAGTAAATGTTCTCACATTTTATTACTTTGACATTTTTCAATCTATAGGTCCAGTGGAGTTTACGGATGGGCAGGACTTACAGCTCTATAGAACATATAGTCATACAGTAACTGTTGTCAATATTTACGCACTGTTCAGTAAATTTGACCAATCTTTGTTTTTGCTGAACACCTCAACCTCCTCTTACACACTCTTCCTCAGATTTCCATCCTTTGTAGAGCCTCAGAAACCAATTTTCACTGATCTTACTTACTTTACATATGTTTATGTCCTTCACATCATCAGACACAAGTGTTATCAATTCTGACTTGTAGTGTTCAGACGGTGACATCAGTGCTTTAGTCGTGGTTGACTTGTGTCCCGTGTGTTCAGCATTCTGCTGTACAGGTGAATCTCAATGAAAATGTGTTGGCTAGTTGTGTTTAGGTGAAAAGTGTTTGTGGTTTTGTCAAAAGAGTGACTGATTTGACCCGTGTGTTCAAGCAATTGAGAATTTGGTTAAGACAATTTTTAGTGTCTTAGCAATTGAGAAAAACGGTAAGTTAAAAGCCATTCCGCTGTCGACGGAATAATTGTGCACTTATATTTGTTCTAGATGTTGATACTGTATTCGTGTATAATTTATGTCTAGTGTATTTCATTTATATATTTTTTTTCAGTAAATGCCAAAGCATTTTGCACATAGATGCCAATCATTGGTGTTAATTAAAAGCATTTTATTTGAAGTATAAAACTTCACTTAATTTCGTTCATATAATTGTTCTTAAGCAATAATAATCAGAATTGATCATATTTTGATCAAAATTCCAAAAGGTCAACAATGTATCTGCTTTCGTTTCCGCCAGTATTACCGTACTCGTTTATCGACATTTGTCGCCATCTAGTGACCAAAAAGCAACACTGCAAGGCATTTCAAGCGTAATACGAAAATATATACAGTCATTCGAATAATGTATACTGTATATGTTAAATAAGTCAGTCTCTGTTTTTAAACTTATTTTAAATACATTCTATCGGATCCTGGTTTTTTTTTGTAAATGTTTTCATCTAGCGCGATCAAAGTCTCGCCAGAAGATGGCAGCACTATTCATGTAATAGTATACGACCATTTAAACAGTAGATTTTATTAGATGACAACCCCGAACTGTTCAGAAATCTCTAACATATTATAAACACTAACATATTATAAAATGAAATTGTTTATGATATTAATAGAACATTTGTGTCTAATAACGTCTTTGACTGGCAAAATATTATACAAGATTAATTTTCAGTCTTTTTAAATGTTTAATATGTAAAAAAAATAACAGTTGCTTGTTGAAAATGACTATTTTTACTGCAATACTGTATATAAATTTATCTCAAGCATCAGAACTTAAATAGTTTTTTAATGCTACTGGAAATGTATCAAAACAGTTTTGTTTTCTAGCAAAACGCTCTCTGAAACGTTTTAATCGTCATATTTGCCTCATAGTCATGTATTAATGATGCATGCAGAGGTCAAAGGTCACCCGAGAGTAACAAAAATGGGCATATACTTGACCAGAAGTCAACCCTCCCTGAGGATGACAGATTCAATCCTTTCTTGGGCTGGATGCGTGGGCTGAACATCTCAGAGTGCAAAGCGTTCACCAGTCGTCTTCTTCTTCCAGCGCCATTCATATGGATCTAAAACAGTCTGCACCGGAGATGAGTCAAATTATCTCCAGGCCTGTGTGAAAAGTGCGTGTTCGCCACAGTGTTTCTGACCAATCATGTCTTTCTCACATTAATTCATCTTTACTTTAGCTGCTCTCTTTCATGTCTCAGACGGATGCACCGGAGACTGTGGAAAAAAAACCTTTCACAACCACTAAACGCAGCCGTTAATGGTGTTGAAAGAAAGGAAGCGCATTTACAATTCACTGCTTTTTTTCCGCACGCACTGACTAAAACTGGTAAGTAGGTGAACAACATCTACGTCATAGATTAACATTCATATGAAAATACAACAATATATATTCTGATCTTGAAATCCATCTGCCTTGTTTTTTTTTTTCAACCCAAAACTTTATTTTGGTTTAAAAATGGCCTTCTGCAACTTGCACAATGTTCTAGAAATAAAAAAATAAATACAAATAAAACGGTTACATGTCATATTGTCAATGCTTAAAGATTTATAAGACTTTTAATCGTGTTTGTTGTTACAGTGTTGAACTGGTGTGAAAGAAGGAACCAGGTTCAAGGCCCAGTCGGTGACTGTCTGTTTGAATGTTCTCCATCATGTCTCGGTGGATTTCCTCCCATGGTCCCAAAAAACTTTGTGTGAGTAATGAGTGTATGATTGTGTGTGTCTTTCGCTGTGATGGGCTGGCCACTGGTTCAGGGAGTGTCCTGCTTTGGCTCAGAAAGAGGATTGGCTGTGAAAATGTGCATGTTAACAAAGAATTGATTATGTTTACAGCCAGCCTTGCTACAATCTGAGTCATATATTGGATGAATGTTTACTTGGAAAATTATGAAGGTTTACTACTTGGTTTACTAAGTAAGAATCTATTCCTTGTGTTAGTTTCTGAAAGCCAAGCAGGAAGAGTAATATAAGCTAGGCTGGTTTGATTGTGATTTAGCGTGCAGAAAAAACCTTCATAGATCTCAGTGTGCCTTGAAATCCTCCCTCCAGTCAAATCACATATTGTTTGTGTTTAATGCAACACAGAGATGAGGAACAATTTGCCTTCCTTGTTAGGCACAACAATGCTCAGAACATTGAGTGTTCGGGGAAATGGAGCAAGCTAATTAGCGTTGTAGCTCAGCAAAAAAAAACATGATTTAAGCATCATGTATTTTCAAGAAATCTAAAAGGAGATTTTATATAATCAATATTTTACATAACTTAATAGTGAAAATATGAAGATTGTATTAATGTTGCATAATATATATATATATATATATATTGGCTCAGTCTTTGGACACACATAGGAATCGGAGAGCTGAAGAAGCGTCAGTGACACTCCTTAATCCAGTCGATTATTTGACCGTTGACATTCATGAAGGAATCAGGCCTGTAACTGCAGGGTAAGCGGATTCAAATCGCTCTAAACCAGGCTACTGAGAAAAATCAATATCTGGTGAAAGGTGCACAGTCACCCGAAGCATCGTCTGGATGTTTCTGTAAAGTGACGGTTGACTCGCTACTTTGCTCACAGTTTAATTCATAAGAATCAGCGACTCCCAAAATAAACACACTTAAGAAAACGCATACAATTTGCTTCACAATCACATTTAATGTACATTTAATGTCAAATGTTTAGTTAATTTGAGATTAATGCATATGCATAATATTTATAATAATCTAAATGTACTTGAATAAATTTTATTTTTGTTGAAACTTTTTGGGGAAAAAAAATATGAAAATGGAAAAATTTTGCACATCATCATGAAGGTTTATATTAATATATATCTGAATATGAATCATTTCTGCACATGAAGGATAATTGCCAGCTGTTTTTTAGTCATTAAAAATACATTATTAAGTATGTGTGCGCACAAGTGTTTTGCCAAGTCAACAAATCAAAAAACACACCACGCCTGCTCGAACTGTATTGCAATGTACGTAAAATACCATAAAAAATTTAAGAGCAACCTAATGAATAAATGCAAATACATTTTAATGGCCAAACGAACATACATTTTTGTATCGCTTCTTTGCGATCAGAGATAGTAAACATCACATAAGAAGGTCAATAAAGAATTTAATTAATTCAAGTTACTTCAAGACTTTCCTCAACTTTGTATGTTTTATTCACTAACTCTGATATTTAAAAAGTCTTGAATGAATAATTTTAAGAGGAAATGAGAAAAGGTTGACTTGAAAGCTCTTCTTGATCAACTTTGACATCTCCACAGGGATCCTGCAGAACACAATCACAACTGAAGTGATTGCGATAAAACTCAAGAAGTGTCGCTGGAATTCTCAGAGTTTAAAATAAACGCCACTAGCACAACTGTGAGAACTTTCAAGGGTTTAGTTGCTGTTATAATCAATCTTTCACAAGTTTGCATTTCGGTACTTGAGACTAGCAGGTATTCAGAAACACTGACAGGTTGTCGGCTAAATCACGAGGTGTAAGGTTCGACATCTGCAGATCAAGTCTTCTCTTCCTAAAGTCTTGCCAAGAGTCTACTTAACTTAGCAGATGCACTTGGCCGAGAGAGTGGACTGACTCGCTGTAATCACATGATTGGTTTGTTAGTCCAGCAAACGGCCTTTGGTTTCCCATTATCAGTGACTTTGTAGTCCATGGACCTTTTGACACAATAAATGCGAAAATTCTACATGTGTTTGTCTTAAACATGACCGGAGCCACTCAGAAGACTTTCATATGGTATAACATTCAAAATGGTTCACAATCAGGTTTTTATTTAAACAGCTAAATTAAATGAATGAGGAACCATATCGAAACTGTCCTCTGCATTTAACCATCCAGTGAAGTGAACACACACACACACACACACACACACACCCGGAGCAGTGGGCAGCTTTAAGCCATGGTGCCCGAGGAACATGTTTAAGTAGCTTCAGAATCAAACCCACAATCTTGGTGTCAACACATTCAACACTGCTTTCCAGAAAGCTAAAAAAAAAAAAAAAAGAAAAAGAAATATGGTGGTTGAAAAGAAAAAGAAAAAAGCCCAAAAATTGATAACATGTATTAATGATTCCTTGATTGTGCTTGTTTATGAGGAGTGAATGTTTGCATCATGTCCTTCTGCCGCTTTATTCTGTCCACAATAAGGAACAGAACAGATCTTATCAAAAAGATACCTGTGCTTTTCTTTCTTGATTACGTTCTGATTACATCTGGAACTTACTGAACCCTAGATACTGTATGTGGGTACGACTCTTATCTTATAATATCCAGAGAGCGTTTTATAAAAAATTTGCCTGCACGTTTATTTTGACAATCTCAAGTTTAAGTGTAATTTTAAAGTGCAATTTTAACATGTAATTATAGAGTTTATATAAAAAATGTGTATGATTTATTATTTCACTTATCACATCCAATATTGTAATTCAGTCACAATTGCTCAGATTGACATGGCAACTAAACTATTTTACAAAGTTGATTTAATGCTCATGATAACATAATTAAAGTTAGAAAACATTTGTTGCTGAAGCATGATAAGAATTGATCTTTTATATTTTAGTTTTCAAAGCAAATTAAGCATTAAGGAGGGCAAATTCCAGAGTTCATTAAGCGTTTATTGAAGCAGAATTTGCATTCATTTCATTCAAATCCAATTTTGTTTGATAAATTTAAATTGGTAAATTAAAAAATGTGGATTCATGAGGAATTTCTGTGTATCCATCCACCCCATCGCTTTTCCATCCAATCACTTTACTGTGTATCCATCCGTCCAATCGTGTTTCTGTGCATCCATCCATCTAATCGCATTACTGTGTATCCATCCATCCCATCACTTTTCTGTGAATCCATCCATCCAATCGTGTTTCTGTTTACCCATCCATCCAATCTCTTTTCCATCCAGACGCTATTCTGTGTATCCATCCACCCAATCGCTTTTCCATCCAATCACTTTTCTCTGTATCCATCCATCCAATCGTGTTTCTGTGTATCCATCCATACAATCGCTTTACTGTGTATCCAACCGTCCAATCTCTTTTCTGTGTATCCATCCATCCAATCGCTTTTCCATTCAATCGCTTTTCTGTGTATCCATTCATCCAATCTCTTTTCTGTGTATCCATCCAATCGCATTTCCATTGGTTCCCAATCAGTTGGAAGAAACGACATATACACACATATTCACATTCACACTCTTGCTCGTTTTTTTTTTTAGATGAGGAATTACTACTAAAATACTTCCATTATAATTAGAAAAAAACAACCCACATCCCAAAAGCATTTCCATCAGTTTCCCTACAAATGTTCCATTAACCAACACCTTCAACCTGTCAAACGACAAACACAGGCGTGTAATGGACCACACAACATCTCATCTTCTCGTATTACTCTATTTGAATGCTCTTGTCAGTAATGATGTCCTGCCGTTCTTTCACACTGGCATTGCCTAATAGTAGAGCTGGAGTATTTAAAGAGCATATAATAAAAGGCTACAGTTCATTTTGTAAGTGTGATTGGTCTATTTTCTAACCCTGGAGATCAGTTTACCTGGCTGCGGTTAGGACTAAGTGTGAAGAGCCAAGACTCTCTGTGGAGCAGTAGACTTTAAAAGGTCACTGGAGGACTGCCAGCATTATGTAAGAGACTGTACTAATGCAGAAGCCTCTCACATGGAGAGGTCGGTGGTTGCATTATGGTGTCAATTAAGATAAGCCATGTAAACAAGAGAAAGCAAATGCAAGAGATGTTTGCATGCAGCCAGGGTCTTATTAATATGTATTTTCCAAATCAAATCTTCTATGAAGGTATGAGTTAGGATGGTTATATGAACCACTGGGAAAATTCACACAGACACCCAAATCAAAAGGATTTTACATTTGTTAGTATATAAATTAAGAAACAAATAAACGTATTTAATCCTAATTTTTGTAATGAAAATTTAAATTTTTCTATGTTTTAGCTATTTCAGATTGGGCAATACGTGAAATTATGCATTAAAAACAAATNTTTCCTATTTGTAGATTGCCAGAACCTTAAAAATTGCATAATTTTTCAAAAACACTGACCCGGAAAAAAAAATGTGTGAATTTTATTTTACTGCATAATTTAAAAATATATTTTTAAAAAATACATTGGGAGGCAAAACCCCTTCTTTAAAAAAATAGACCTACAGAACCAAAACACACATTGAACTGTGAACTTGATTTAATAAAAAGGAAGATCAAAATATTAATGTAAAGACCCAACAAACAAAATAGAAATTAAATAGAGATTGGCATGATGGTTAATTAAAATGAATTATAAATTAACATAATTGATAATAGGATTGCAGAGGGAAAAAAAAGTAGATGTGTGTTTCACCTGAAAAACCTTGACAAGCACAAAGCATCAGTCCAAACTAGTAGTGACAGAGACTGACAATGAAGTAGATACCTTCTAACACTCACTACAATAAAAAAAAAAACTCCTACAAACCAAACATACGATAATAAAAAAACATCAAGAATTAGTCAATCTAAATCTCTTGAAGTAAAATCTAGCACGAGGACAAATAATGTTTGAAACCAAGAACAAGGACAACAGCACGAAAATATTAAACAATGTCTTAAATATTTAAAATATATATAATACAAAAGATGATGCAACAAACCTGAAGCCATTCTGTTTGATGTAAAAAATAGCTGTGAAAAGAAACTACTGCAAGACAGCTTTGAACACCTTTGAACAGCTTTTCACAAAAGGATTAGAAATTGAACAAAAAGTACATTACAGTCAGAAACTTGGAATTTAATATGGAAATTGGTGTGAGTAGTTGATGATAAATGAGGAATACGTTTAAATTTAGTTTCAGTGTGCTTCAGAAACTTCATTTATTCTAATTAGAGTGCCACCATCAGACTCCAGCATTAATCTCCCTTTTATTTCCCCTCTGTCATTTTAGATTTTCAGACAAGTCTGTGTGTGTGTGTGTGTGTGTGTGTGTGTGTGTGTGTGTGTGTGTGTGTGTATGTATATATTATTTTATTGTATTGTGTGTGTATTGTAGTATGTCTGCAAGGCATTATAGTTTGCGAAGCTCTACATGCAAATGTGCTCACTAGCATACAGTGCTCAAGCACGTTCCCATGTGAGTGTTTCATTAAAATCCTCAAGAGAGTCAGTACACGTCTGTACACAATGTACGAGAGCTGCTACTTGAAACTCATTTGCATCTGCAGACCGATACACTGTCTATTTCGGAGCGGAGGTATTTCCTCCATCTTAAATCGTATTGGCCGGGACTCAGCATGTGGGCACATTGTCTCTTCTACATCACGGTTTATAGCAGGGGAAGTGTGTGTAACATTCTTTCCGAGTATCGCTACATGCAGAAACACCGGAGCACATGATAGATCTGGTTAAGTCATGTAGCCCCCCGGAGCAGATAAGTGAATCTACTTTTACTGAAAACGCAGCCGATAATGGCTCTAGTGGCCATATTGACAAACTCCATTAATTTCTACCTTTTCTGATCATGCAAATGATTTTGTAGGATTCATAAAAAGTCCACAAGAAAAAAAAAACAGACGCAACCAAATAACAAATAAA
Organism: Paedocypris carbunculus; assembly: GCA_028128575.1. NCBI lineage: Eukaryota > Metazoa > Chordata > Actinopteri > Cypriniformes > Paedocypris > Paedocypris carbunculus. The sequence continues at coordinate 208,390 of SOMO01000211.1, read as the reverse complement.
AAAAAATAAAAGGCTGTCAAAAATATGATTAATTTTAAGATAGATAGAAATTATTTTTTTGATTTTTTTTTTTTTTTTTTTGTTCAAATGAACCGAGCAGTGAAGTTAAATGTCAAAACCACTCTCCAGTCTCATCTTGACCACCAGAGGCAGACTTTCAACAGCTTGATAGGTCAAGCAAATATTCCAGACTAGACTTAATCCTTATTCAAAGGATTTTACTTTGTCATCAAAATATTAAAAATTGATTTTGAATTTTGATTCAAGCAATTTTCTTTACAAGGTTCTTTCAGTTTTGATTTCCTTTAATGTTTCTAATTAAACATTTCATAAACAAACATTACTTCATTACGGTTACAAAGAAGCCAATATTCCATACACAATGTATCAAAAACATATATGTATGCCTTTTGACTCACTGATGTAGGAATTCAATGTATTCAAGAAAAAAAAAAGATTTAATATTGATGCACTTGTCAATACCTGTCGTTACAAATCAGAACAGACTGTTGTAAAGGCAGTTGTGCAGGATCTTAATTGTTAAAAAAAACCTACGGAGAGAGTAAAGGTTTAAAACAAAACCAGTCTGGAAATGCACTGGATAGGTGCACAAGCTGACTAAAGTTGTGAACAAATGTCCTTTAAATCTTGTAAATTTATTATTTACAATTCAATTAGATGGTCTGAATTCTTAGTACTTAGCCTAATTTTTCCATTGTGTGTGTGTGTGTGTGTGTGTGTGTATGTGTGTGTGTGCAGGTCTGTGTGTGTGTGTATGTGTGTGCGTGCGTGTGTCATCTTCTTATGCCCATCATTTAAAGCCTCAGACAAGCACATTTGTTATACTGTTTATAAAGTTGAAGAATATCGACCCGGATATTGATTCTTTCATTTCAGAGGTGTTAGGAATATCTCATCACATCAAATCATCACAAGCTGCAGTTATTTCACGCCACTGACGAACTGCCGACAGCATCACTGAGCGCTTTTAAGAAGAAATCGAACCCTGTCACTTCAGTGCACTAGAAGATGTGGAGCGGAGAACACAATTAGCCTTCACCAGTGACGGGGTGAGATGAGGTTGATCTCATGACTGGACGGCTTAATTAAAACAGGCTTTGAACCTAAATCAATACATAAAAGCTACACCTCTTGAATTTTTTCTGGTCAATAAATTAAGCACTTGGAAACAAAAACACACTTGACATCGGCAGCAGAAGCCAAGATCGGAACACAACCTTACCAAGATCCACTGGCATATATGAATGGCTCAGCTATTTGAAAGCATTTGATTTTAAACAGAAGATTTTGATCATATGCAGCAACAATTCTATTATAAGTGTTATTAAAAATGTGAAACATATATATATATATAGATGAACAGCACCTGGTTTATCTTGGTTAACTGAGGTGAAACAAACAGTTAAAATCAAATGGCCTGATATTCGCCCTGATATTCTTTNATAAATAATTATAGAAATAGATTTGCTGTTTTGAATTTGTTCAAAGTAGTATATTATCCTTTATTAACTGTTTCATTCATTGCTGGGTCAAGGGGGAGACAATCAGACGTACAGACACAGAACCTTTGAACCAATCACAAAGTGGAACACAAACATTTACAATCACTCACGTTTAGACACTCTATTTCTCCTGAATTCATGAAACCTGGTACTCAAGCATGTCCTTGACAGGAAGGATTGAAAGGATTTTGCTACCCACTAGACCACCACTGCCATTACACGGTTTCAGAAAACTATTCCAAAAAATAAAAAAAAACTTTTTTTTTTATTTTATATTATTATATTTGCAGTGCATCAACTGTGTTTTTTGAACTCGAGAAAAACTTCTGATTGATTTTGAAATAAGCTCATAAGTCAAAGTTCTGCTCAAAGCCTTGTTGTATACAGTGAGAATGTTGATGTAAAACGTGCAATGTGTTTTAGCAATTATTTCTGTCAGTGTGGATGATGAAGCGCCAATCATCCTGGAAGAGAATTGGCTTCCCACTGCTGTGCCCTGCTTGATGCCCCATTACGGTCTTGAACCTCACTGATATCAAGGTCGTGCCTGTGATGCACGCTGACAGACGATATGAGATTAAGAGTGGCATGAAATGCATCTACTCCACTTGGTATTAGACAGATGAAATGGTGTCGACTGCCTTGAGTAAGCGAGGTTTGTAGATGGTATTGAGTTAATTGATTTTAGAGGACAAACCGCTTTGACTTTTGGGTAATGGTCCATGAAAACGATGCAGTGATGGACTTTTTTTAATACAAAAAGTATTTTTTTTACCATGTTAGCAGTTTGAGAAGATCAAGTCAGCAAGTTATAACGAAAAAGTAATTGTTTAACCCAAACGTTCTACTGTAGTAACAACTGACTCCTGCTGGACCCTCAGTGGCTTCCTGACCTGCAGAGATTAGAGGAAGACAGATGTGGAAGCGAAGGGCCCGGCCCGGCCTTAGCCTTGACCTTTCTGACGGAATCTCTTCAATTCTGGTTCGCCTCGCTGACTGACTCACGGCCTCAGTGTCTGTGTTGGGCAACACTTATGCGCTCATTATCCGGCTCGGCTTCAGTGTCACGCAGAGGAAGTGTTGACGAGGTCTCACTTGACAGATGCCTTATAAGAATGATTTGTAGATAAAGGAAATTACATAGCATTTTAAACACAATGATTATACTATATAAAATGATTAGTTCAATACTATATTTTTGTACTAAAATACTATTTGTATAATATTTCTTATCTCTTTATGTGCAAATACACTCAAATCATATGTATGTTTGTGTGTATTCAGCACTATATACTGTATGTAGTATGTAAATATATATGTATGGATGTATGGATGGATAAATGGATGGATGGATGGATGGATGGATAGACAGACAGACACATAGATAGATAGATAGATAGATAGATAGCCATGAGTACAACAAAAGAAAAAACACATACACTCATCATTGTTAACAAAACAAAATATTTACTTATTTAGATGTGTAATGTGTACCTTGGTTGTTAGAAGGACCCTTTTGTTCCCTCCATTATTAGCCAAATTACAGCCTGGGGCCTGAGGAAAAGAAACATTTTGTTATTAATATGTTTTGTTTTTTACCAGGAACTTCAAAACATTTCAGTCATGCATCTGAGCATCAAGAACTAATTAAGTGAGAGCAGGAGCTTTGACTAATGGAGCAGTTCAGTGTCCTGAAGGGCTGAGCACAGCAGAGATCTGAAACACTGCAGTTCTTCACAAAAACACACTCTGCATTCACCAGTGTCACTTCAGAGTTCGCAGTGTGTTTGGAGTTTGATTATTGTGGAGGTGTAGAAGTCTAGTAAATCAAAGGAAAACAATTCATAAGTATAAAAAGTAGCATTATTAAATATCTGAAAATGAGGCTCAAACAAGACAATAACTATTTGATATAACAGCGAAATAAAATAACAGAAAAATGAATATAATGTAAAACAAGGTTCACTCCAACCCTAGAGAACATCAGAGAGAGTGACTTCTTCTATGCTACTACATTTCCCAGCATGCTAAACCAGATTACCACCAGCTGAGGAATTTTTAGTGGGGTATTTATAGACTCTAAAGAAGTGCAAAGTTATAATTCTCTGACGGTGACATTTCTGAGCACTGATGGTTGTTCTTTCTGGTTCTGGACCTGTTTGATGTTTGCTGCCTGTACTGACCTTTTGTTCTCTGGCCTGTGACGTTCTTTGGATTACCTGTGTCTTTCATTATTGCTTAGTTTCTTATAGCATTGCTTGAGGTGCAAAATGAGGGTGAAACTAAATGATCATGCCTACGTATCTCCTTCACACTACCGTCCACGGTCATCGATCAATTGGGCTTTAGAGCCTTGATAATATCTCAAGCCTAACCTGAAGGAGAGCGGAAAGTCAGCTAATAATAAATACAAAATTAAAAATATATAACTTTGAACGATAAAAAAGTCGATATTCTACGTCACACCAAAGAATGATTGCCTTGTTCTACACACTGACAAGACAATTCATCAGAGATGCAGCATTTTTCAACCCTGCCAAGCCCCACAACATTGAATGAATCGTCCACTGATAACAAAAGCTCCTGCTGTAAAATATATGACTGGGTTGTTTGTGGTGGATCAAGGTGATGGTGCAAATCACTATCTTAGAACCTAGATTGTGGACCAATGAGGGCCAATCGAAACCTTAGAAGGCTGGAGGAATGACTTGACAACTATTTGCTAAACCTTACTAACCTTTAACAGACACACGGGAAACCAAACGTTAAAACATGGAGAGATGTCAGGCTCATTGTAAACATCATTTGTAGATGATTGTGTCATCAAGAAGTTTCGACATGGTAATTCAGCTCACGCTGAGGTCGACAGCAAGGCAAGTGGGGTTAAATCTGGCATGAAACCCATTTACTTTTAATAGCTACTGTCACGTCGCGATAGGAAGAGGAAACGGGAATCGCTGAGGAAAAACGACTCTCTAGCCTACAGATGTCTTTGTTGCATAATGGCAGCCACTCAAAAAAACCAAACCCTGCAATTTCATGGAGATATTACGGCTTGACCTGACACTTAAACATAATTTGTGTATGCAAATGCTTTAAAGCACATTTTTCACAAGCCAAAATGTTAAAACTCTGTGTTATTCCAACCTGCAAAACCACATTTTGTGCTGCTCAAGTGAATCAACACGTTCGAATTTGCATCACTGGCCTTTTTACCATTGTCTATTTGCATATTTTATTACACTTAATGAAACGAAACAGGAGCGAGTAAATAAAAATGGGGAGTTGAGAGAAGAAAAAAAAAGCAGGAAAAATATTCAAAAGATGTATAAGGAAGCAGGTCCATCATGCACATCCTTTAAGTGCGGTGGGTTTGTCTACTTGATTGATTCTCGGGACACTGAGCTTTTATCCATAATTGACCGAAGTGGCCTGCTCTCCGTTTCCATTACTTGTCACTTGTTAGGACAATGTCCTCTCTGGATCTAGTGAAAACCCTCTTTTGCATTTTTTTTTCCCTTTCACAGAAATCACATTTTGAATTTATACATTGGTTTGTCCAAACTGTGACGTTGTATCTAAGGTATTTTCTACCCTTTTATTGGCAATTGCTACTAAATTAATTATGCAAATGTGGAGGCATCAATAGTGTAACATATTGTAAAGAACATCATTATTTTATCTATTTTACTACACTGAAATGTGTCTCAGGTGTTTTAAAAGTATGTATTAGTGTTTCTACTTTGATACTTTGTTTTTGCAGTAACATTGCTGTAATTTGTCACTTACTGAAACAACAATTATCCTAAAACATAATTATTATTTTTTATTTTTTTTGTTTTGTTTTTACAGTATATACCATATATAGAGGTATACCGCACATGTAATGAAGTAGCTGGAAAAAATATAAAAGCTTCCTTAGATAGTTGGTTTGGTTATCATTTGTTCTTTGTTTTATTTTTTCTATTTTATCAAATTTCACCAATATATAATTTCTCATGTAGTTAATAGATTAAGAGTAGTGATTCCTGTGAAATCACAAAACAAAGAAAGACTTGGGATAATCTGGTCAAGATAGCCCAAAGATAGTTTCATAGGATCTTCTGAAGCCTAAGTATCAAGTTAGGATACAACCAAAAGCAAGACATGTAGGTGACAGTGGCTACGAAACAAAACATTCATATAAACAGTAATTAGTGCTAATTTACTCTGGCATTCTAATTTAGGGGAAAGGGCAGGATCAATCCCACACCCTGGATTATTAACCAACCAACGATCCCACCTACGGGTGATTTTTAGTCTTCAGAAGACTGGATGTTTTGAGCTGCGGGAGGAAACCAGACCAAATAAAAGCTTCCATCTAAATTAAATCAAGGTATTTCCTACCATTGAAAACTCAAGTCACGCCTTCACCGTATGTTTGACTAAACAGACAAACCATTAACTCCTTCTCCACCCTCATTTCCCCAGGAAGATGTCTGAGGTGGCTCATCAGATCTCTCTGGCACTGACGGAGAACAGCGCTGGCATGCATGCCCACGATAAAAGAGTTTTAGGAGCATCCTGAGAAAAAACCTTCAGCCAAGTGTGTCGTTTCCTTCACTTCTGCTGCCGTTCAATAAACTTCAAAGTTGCGTCTGCGTGTGTATGTATTAATGGGTGCTTGTGTGTGTGTGTGTGTGTGTGTGTGTGGGGGGGGGGTAATCCTTGTCTTGACGTGTTTTGTGGGAAAAGGCATTTGTGCACATTCTTGTCAGAGAACCAATAAAGAAAAGGACAAGGCAAAGATTAAAGTGCCTTCCACATCTCACAAAGAGATCCGGAAGCGCTACAGTTAACGTAGCTTTGTGCCAGACGCAAAATTGTTTGAGCTTAGAAACAATTAGATCGCATTAATATCCTAATAGAATGAGTGCTTGCGCATTCATAGATGCGGCACAATATGTTCGATTCGACAGGTTGCATCTGGCTGTATGGAACAGCTGAGGACATCTGCAGCACATTCACAATTAGGGAAGCTCTTTTCGTGCATGTGTGCTCATCAACAGACTTAAGCGGTGTTTACTGCGGCGTGATGAGAAGAGCGGACAAAACACAGAGGTTATCACAGGCCAACCTCTGAGGCTAATAAACACCAGCCTAGGTGCAACGTCCGCCAGCTCGAAAGAGCGTGTGCGAATTTACTCCAGTGGCCATTATTCTGGTTTGGTTTTAGCATTAGCAAACATGCTAACAGCTGAGACAACACGATTATTTGCACTTGTGAATGCACAAACCACTTATATTGGCTAAGCTGCATCATCTTGTGAATGATTAAACTCATGGTGTGATATGATACGGGTTGGACTCAGCGAAAATAATTGGTTGGTTTCTACACATGTTGTTGTTTTTTTAGCACAAAGCTTAGACACACCATGCTTTGCTGGAAAAAAATAAAGCGGGTATATTGTTTTTTAGGTTTTGAGTTGACGTCAAGTCCATGTACAAGTACAAACTGCTGCTGTGGAAAAATAAATGACAGAAATCTTAAGCAAGCTAAATATAGAATCTACTTAAAAGCAGGTAGAGAACCTAAAGCCAAGCAAAACATGTAGTTAGCTAAAAAGCATGAAATTGCAAACCTCCATTATGTTGTTTTCTTGCTAGATTTGAAAACTCAGAAGAGATTGTGAGCACATGGTAGCGGATGTTACTCTGCAAATATTGTTTTTCTGTAGTTGCTTAAATATTAATATTCATACTTTTTAGGCAACTCACAATAATGGTAGCATCATATGCAGTACAAGTTCTTTTGCATATTTTCCCATGATGGTTTTTTCAAATTCCATAATTTAACGTAATACATGTTAAACCTGCATTTTTTTTTTTTTACAAAATAGTTTAGATAGCTCTTAACAAGGATAAAGATCGAATAATTCAATAATAAAATACCAAATCATTAAAAAAATACTTTCACGTTACATTCATAGCCAATACTTCACAAATATATGGCATGTTAGATTGCTTTAATTGATCAAATCCAAAGCCAATTTATTAAAGCTGTAGGTCAGACCTAGTAAACTAAACTCACAAACCATCTTTTTTGAGCGTCACAAACAACTGCAGCAGAGCTGTTTGTCATTAGTCTCTTTGAGCTGATCTGGAAGACGGTTTGATGCTGACAAATTAAAGTATTGATTTTACACAGCTGGGTGAAGAAGAAAAAAAAATAACAGTGGGAATCCTCCCAAGGTACCAACATCCATCTCACAGTACACACCATTAAAACAGGAACAAAACAAGTGCTTTTACACCAGATCCATTCATCATTACCGCTATCTCCATCTATCTGTCTATCTATCTATCTATCCATCCATCCATCAATCCATCTATCCATCCATCCACCCATCAGTCTGTCTGTCTGTCCGTCCATCCGTCAGCCCATGTATCTGTACTTATACGTTTTTATATTAAAAAATCTATATGTTGTAATTACAGTTAAATAAATAATATTGAAAGTTTTTCATCCATCTTTCAAATTATTAGAAATATTTGCTTTTTAATTACATTACATTTTTATTGTATCTTGGCCAGAAAGTGTAAAATAAACGTATATACGTATAATGACTATAAAACATTTGCACTTTATTTACACTACACGTACAGTATACTGTAGATAAATAGTGTTATACATATTCAAGTTAAATTGGATCTTTAGTTTTTTTGTATTGATAGCATTGTTTGTGTTTTACTGGCACTACTCTCCCCTGTGCAATGAAGGAGGAATGGGATTGGCTGGTGATGAGCTGTGATGTCATCAGCTGCCTGCTATAAGAGTCCAGCTGATACTCAGGGGCACAGTCGGTCTGCGAGACCTTGTGTGTGGATCTATGTGCGTGTCGAGGAAACACATGGAGACAGAACGAGCACAGAGTCAATGTGAGATTAAAACATTTTAGAGGAACGCACTCAACAATACCTCCACTAAAACATAAAAAGAGAGCTAATGAAACCAGGATTAAAGTTGAACAACTCTACACAACTCTCCTGATAATAGTAAGTATTGATTCCTTATGCAATTATAACACTTTTATAATAACAGGCAAAAAAAAAAACGACATTTAAAATGTTCTTATTTTAAAAGTTGTATTGAATAGCTTATCACTCCAAACGTGTCTTTCCACACACTTTATGAATTTCTCTCTCAGGTCAAAGCTCATGGAGGGAGACACCACGTGGAGCACAGCAAACACTTCCACGCACATGAACGTCTCGGCAGGGCTGAACGGTTCCTCTCTGTTGTCTCTGCCCGGCTCGGAGTACAGTGATGCTGAGGTGGTCCTGATCAGTATTTTGATGGGACTGCTGGTGCTCGGCATCGTCTTTGGCAACGTGCTGGTCATCAGTGCGATCATACGATTTCAGCGTTTGCAGACGGTCACCAACTACTTCATCAGCTCACTGGCCTGCGCCGATTTGGTGATGGGACTTCTGGTCGTGCCGTTCGGCGCTTGCTATATTCTGCTCAACACGTGGCATTTTGGGAACTTCTTCTGTGAGTTCTGGACGGCGACTGATGTGTTGTGTGTCACAGCCAGCATCGAGACGCTGTGTGTGATCGCCTTGGACCGGTATGTGGCCATCATGTGGCCTCTTCGCTATCAGTCCATGCTGACCAAGCGGAAGGCCTGCGGGGTGGTGCTTGGGGTGTGGGCAGTGGCCGCCCTTATCTCTTTCCTACCCATTCACATGGAGTGGTGGGTTTCAGATGACCCCGAGGCGCTGAGTTGCTTGGAAGACCCTTACTGCTGTGACTTCAACACCAACGCCGCCTACGCTGTCACTTCGTCCATCATCTCCTTCTACATACCTCTGGTGATCATGGCCTTCGTGTACAGCCGAGTGTTCCAGGAGGCCCGAAGGCAGCTTCAGAAAATCGATCGCATCGAGGGGCACATCCGCACGCAGAGCTTCAGCACTCAGGATGGAAACGAGGTGAAGATTCGAAGGACTAAGTTTTGCATGAAGGATCATAAGGCCTTGAAGACCTTGGGGATCATCATGGGGACCTTCACTATCTGCTGGCTGCCGTTTTTCGTGCTGAACGTGGTTGCGGCAATCTGGAAAATGGACAACATCACTTTGCCCTTCACCATCTTGAACTGGATCGGCTATGCCAACTCTGGATTCAACCCCTTGATCTACTGCAGGAGTCCAGAGTTTCGATGTGCCTTTCAGGAGATCCTGCGCTTGCGGACATCTCGCCTGCCCTCAATGAGGAGCACTAAGGGATACATCTACAGCGGCCATAGCTGGCAGGTTCACACAAAGACCACCAGGCAACCAGAGCCGTCCCAGTCTAACTGTGAAACAGAGATGGGGTCCACGGCAGCCACCAAAAACACCAATGGGAATTGCAATAAAGCCATGACGTCAATCATCTAACCACTATACGCACCTCATCGTTCTGTAAATAGTTCTAAAGCACTGTGGACGTGTGTGGTAAGTGGATTTCAGTCAATGTGACAAGTTATGGATCATTTCGTGCTGTTTTCAAACTATGAGGGTTCGACTGGATGTTCTCAACCCTAGAGAGTAAAATCAAACAAACGTGAAAGTGCAATGAAATTTGTAAAGTTAAGAAAGACTTGACACCTTTGGGCCCACTTTACTACCTCTGGACACTTTAATCTATTTATTTTTTAAAACGCCTCAGCCTACAAACCAAGAGGTGATAAAATGAACTGTGAGAGGGTCCCGTAGCTGTTCTGTACCAGACTCGTTACATTCCTTTAAGAGCTTGGGGTCTCAGAGGGGTCTACGATATCTCACACACTCATCGAGGCTGAGGAAACATTAGCTGTGACGGAGGACGGCAGGTGCACATAGCCGTCTGTGCTATATCCAGCTGTTCTCCTGAAAATGCAAAGGAGCCCATGTTAACATTTTCACAAGGGAGTCAGTGCGAGGATAAAGACGGAGACGTTCCTATTAAGAGCCGCGTGCTTTACCCATAAAGCACACAACGGCTCGGACGTATTTATTGAAATGCAGCGCTCATGTTCTTGCACTATTCGAAATGCATCAGCAGTTAAATTTCAGAAACACACTGGCACAACACTAACAGTGTTTTTTTTTCTTTCCATGACTAGTGTTTGTACTGTTTACAGATTTCTGAACACAGTGTCCATAGGGCAAGCCATGTCAACTCGACTGGTATTGATCCAAGAGTTGTTGTTTTTTTTGCTAGCATGCACAGTGCAATGCACTTGATTGAAACAGAGACTTTACAGGAAAATGTCCAGTGTACTGACCAATGTACAGTTGCGCAATGGCACAGTGCTCACTCATACAAGTGTTTGAATGTGTGTGTAGGTGTGTTTGTGTGTGTGTGTGTGTGTGTGTGTGTGTGTGTGTTTAAATAGACACACCAAATGTTCAGGGTCAGGATTTATTTGTTGTGATTTTATAGGTTTTTTTTTTTCATTATTTTCATGAAACTGCTTTTCTTTTCTTTTTTTTTTTTTTTAAAAACAATTTTGCAAACAATTTGATTCTCAAGGAATTGTTGCTTAATGCAATAAAAATATTGTGGGGTTTCTGTTTTATATTTGTTTTTTCATTTTCTATTTTTTTATTTTATTTTGTCCAATTTGTGCTGTTTTTGTAATTCCTCACTCACAGTGTATTTACCAAAGGAAAAACAACAACATCACTATATCTGACTGGTATAGGCAAGTATTACTGATATACACAAATATTATTTTTGTTGGAACTTGGAAGTTGGAACTGCTTTCATGACAAGCATTATTGGTGTGTATGTGTTGGTACTGTATTAAAAAAAATATTTTTGGTTCTGTGAGTTATTGTAAAACTCAGTCGAAGTCAGTCGTTTGTCTTAGGAACATTATAAATGAAGTACTTAAAACACTTATGGACAGAGCAATGTGGAAATGCGACCTGATGTGTTACAATGTGTGTTTTTGACATGCATCTTCAATGTTATTTGCTTAAATGCTGCCATTCCACAAAGCTGCATTATCTGTGCTACTTTGACTTGTAACAGTGTTTTATTCCAAAGTTTGTGTGTAATATTATATTTTGCTTATTTATTTATTTTTGTATGTTGAGCTACTTGATGTAAACTGTCAATTAAAAAAATGCTGTTTGTAATGCTGATTACGTTTCATCTGTGCAGGTTTTGCTCCCTCTGGTGGTCAAGTGAAGTATAAACAAATTAATTTGTTGAGGCAAGTTACAGGCTTTATGTAATCGCACTACTTTTCTAAATAGATGTGTAAAGTACTGCATTACATTTAAATGAACGCATGAATATGTATTGTTATTCATATATCAAGTTAGTTATGTCCTGTCTTTGCACAGCAACCGTTCAAGGCCCAATCGAGATCACCCTAAGTGGACTGACATTTATTTCTGTTGGTTTTAAGATTACAGATTATAGCTCACTAAACATGCATTCTTCCTATTTGTTATATGAATGTCTCACTTGTTATAAAACATTTATAATAGTAATAATACAATTCTATTTTAACTGAAGCTTTCAAAATGTTTGGATTAAAAAATGTACATTTCTGTGGTTGATCTTGTATTTTAAAATAAGGCAGTGGGTGGACTGAACAACGGAGCAGTGACGTTCATAGACATTAATATTCCACAGGAATTTGCCACACAAGGTCAATTTAGTGCTTTAAAGGTCACTTGGTTCTAATGCATATGATCAGAAACCCACCAGTGATGCCTTTAGGACTTAAAGCACGGCATGTGTGTGTGTGTGTGTGTGTGTGTGTGTGTGTGTGTGTGTGTGTGTGTGTGTGTGTGTGTGTGCGTGTGCGTGTGTGCGTCCGTCCGTGCGTGAGTGTCGAATTTTAGTTTTAAATTCAGATACATTTGTATCCAGATGTATTTAAGACTATTTAAATATTGACTTTAAAATATCTTTTTACATTATATGTAAAGTATAAAATACTGTATACAATATATATATAATTTTTTTTTGATGTAAGTAACTAATCTCAATGTTCCAATTTAAAAATTTGATATTTATTTTATTTGAAGTAATGCTGGACTTTATGAATTAAAGAGGGAACAGCAAATTAGAGAGAAGAGAGAGAGAGAGAGAGAGAGAGAGAGAGAGAGAGAGAGAGAGAGAGAGAGAAATTGGAGTGTGGGGGATGAGACTGAAAGAGATAAACAGAGAGAGAAAGAGAGAGAAAGACAGGCAGACAGACTGGCAAAAAAATTCATAGACCTCAGAATTCTAATATCATTCAGTTTGTTCTCGCGAAGTGAACTGTGTCAAAGACAATGTTATCAGGAAGGCAAGACCGGTGTAAAGAAGGGAGAGTAATGAATATGAAAACAGAACAGAGTGATACATGTGGGGAAGATTCAAGAGAGAACAACAAAGGTTTGTGTATGAAATGTAAAAATTGTAAAATGAGGGGCTTCAACATTCTTCCTCTCCACCATCCTCATCCTTAACATCAAGCATGATTATGTCAAAACGAGTCGATTTAGTTGTAAAACAAAAATGTTGAAAAACAGCATCATTATATATATTTTTTAATGCCACGCATGATGCATAGATTTCCAGATCAGGCACATACAGTACATTATAGTATTTACAATAGTATTTATGCATCTTCATCGCACGTGGATTCAATAAAAAAAAAATTGTCACCTTTTTTTGTATTTTTGTGAAATGTAATTACAATCAAAATGACATTTATCTAATCTGAGAAGGTTAAATAATTTCCAAAAATAAGGTTAAAGCCATTCAAGTCTTCTGATCAACCCTCAGCAATTTACGCAGATTTATTTTCAAACCCAAGACATGTAGGTTAGTAAAGTGCATGTGCAATAAAGTGATGTCAAGGACTTTTAAAATGACTGTGATTATCTCTGACCTCCATCAATCCAGTTCATTGTTCACACAAGGGCCCATGAATTGTGTGATTCGCACAGAGATTAGTGCTTCAATGCTGCAGCGTTTCTCATCCCATTTGGCCCGTTATTTATTTTAAACAGTTTGCCGTGTTTCCAGACCGGAGACACAAGGTTTCCCGGATGAATGTGTCTGTCTTCTGAAATGGACAGCGCATCTAAATTTCCGACACTAACAGGACGATGACCTTTTCATCACAGCTTTTCCATCCGTTCATGACTTCCATTTCTCTGTTCATTACCTATCCATCCACAACTTCCCACCAATACGAATACAGATGAAGGGCCACGCACAGTGATGTGAATCGATTGAATATTAATGTTCTCTAACCTTCAAACACATCTCAGAGGACAGACACATCAGGGCCTGATGTGGACCAGAACTGAGCCAGAACACCATGTTTATCTGGTACAGATGTCCAAGAGTGTTTTTTTTTTTACTGTGTTGCCAAAAGCCAAAAGTGAAGCACTTTCTTACCTTTAAGGATCTTGATTTGATCAAAATAGTTTGTTAACTGTTATATACAGTTATTTTATATTGAATTTGTAAGATATGTATTTAATTCCTACAACTGAATGTGTCTGTCACTATAAATAAAGCTCTTTCTGATCTGTGTAATTCTGATTTGTATTTTGCTTTATAACATTATATATTTTCCATTGTTTATGATTTAAAACGAATATTTTTTATAACGTCACTGTTAACTACATATTCTTTTCTTATCCAGTTTGAAGGATATTTAGTTAAACACTGCCACCTTCAGGAATATCTTTGACATATATACGCTTGCGCGCGCACGTGTGTTTGTGTGTGTGTGTGTGTGTGTGTGTGTGTGTGTGCGTGTGTGTGTGCGTGTGTGCGTGCGTGCGTGTGAAAGAGGAGAGAGAGAGAGAGAGAGAGAGAGAGAGAGAGAGAGA
>SOMO01000211.1:162590-193996 GCA_028128575.1 Paedocypris carbunculus | reverse complement strand
GAGAGAGAGAGAGAGAGAGAGAGAGAGAGAGAGAGAGAGAGAGAGAGAGAGAGAGAGAGATACAATTCTTTGATATATATCTAAGAAAAGTTACGTTCGGTCCATTAATAAACGTAAATCACGCACAGCAACGCTACGCTACGCTATCGCGCACATGCTCCTTTAAGATGATGTAATTTGCGATAACACACCATGTTTTCTTTTCTACTCTCCCGCAACATCAGCTGAGGCTGCAAGACGAAGCTATTGCCATGGCACCGCCGTGATGATCATTCTCCCTTTGAATCACTCCAAGCATCAGAGAAGAACGAGCGAAAATGTGAGTTATTTCGGCGAAACATTTGCTGCGTTTAACAGCCGCGATTTTACTGAGCGCATTCACCTTACTTGGTTTTTTTTTTTTACTTGAAAATTGAAACTTCAAATTCTGTTTCAGATAAAAGAGCGTCGAAAGGTTCGCCATTGTGACTGACTCACAGTAAACTTCAGAAGGAACGAATTTCGAAAGACGGGCCAGGCGGGTGTGTCCAGCTCCGCTCCCGCGCCGCTACACGTCTGATGCGCGCCGGCGCGTGCCGAACCTCTCCAGCGCTTCAACTTAATTTCCTCTGCGTTTGTTAAAATAAGATGACCGTTGTATTTTTTTAATGCTCACGTTATTATTTTAACTACAGATTAGAAGCGGTAGAGCGCGATTTTTTTCAGTTCCGAGGGGAGTTGATCCTTTCTTGGCGCATGCGCCCGAGGAAATCATGGCGTTAAGTGGAAACACCCAAACGAAAAACAAGAGTTTTCCAGATGTTATTGAACTAAACGTTGGGGGTCAGGTTTATTATACTACTCACGCCACGTTAATTTGCCTTCCAGACTCTCTTTTGGGGAAAATGTTTTCTCCTAAAAACAACACACTGAGGGATCTGACACAAGACCCCAAAGGTCGATACTTCATTGACCGGGATGGGTTTTTGTTTAGATATGTGCTAGATTACCTGAGAGACAAGCAGGTGGTGCTTCCAGATCATTTCCCTGAAAAAGGGAGGCTGATAAAAGAGGCAGAGTACTTCCAATTGCTTGACTTTGTTAGATTTTTAAGCCAAGATGAACTGAAGATGGAGGATTGCAATAGCAGTGATTACGAGGACAGTTTTCTCAAAGGCCCGGGCATGTGCCCACCTTTACCCTTAGTTCAAATGAACAGGAAAAGTGGGTTCTTAACTGTCAGGTATCGTGGGTCTCGGCAAAGCCTTCCCAATGCTAAAAACCAGAGGATTATGATATGTGGAAGGGTTGTGTTGGCCAGAGAGGTTTTTGGAGAAGCGTTGAATGAGATAGGGGACCCTGAGAAGACCCCTGATAGATACGCAGCACGCTGTTACTTGAAGTTCACGCACCTGGAACGCTCTTTTGACATGCTTTCTGAATGTGGATTTCACATGGTATCATCCAACTCGCTGGTCAACCAGCGCACTGAGGAGAAGATATGGCCCGGTTACACTGAGTACATCTTCTACCGTAAGTGGTTTTTAACTTTAACATTTCAATATACGAACACATACCGTTCAAATTGTATGTAGGAACTTGTGAGCATGCTTGTTAATGTAAATGTTCTGTATACAGTATATATTTTTTCTAATTATTTTAAAAACTGCTTTAAGAGTCATCTATTCCATTAATATTTTTCTGAATATTATTCATTATTTTTTGCAAACGGTTTCTGCTGTATAAAATAAACTGAACAATAAATATAACCTAACATAGACTATGACATTGGCTATGGCTCACACCAGCGAACAAGCAACAGCGCGACTAGGAAAGCAAAAGTCTCTAATGGAGGACCAGAGGAAGAAACAAACCTACGCTGAACATTTTTCCAGGGTTTTTTTAGATGTACATTTTATTTTTTGAAAATTAATTTTAAAACATATAGGAAATAATTGGAAAATTCAAATAAAATATAATGCTCTAATTTAAAATAAAATTCATTCACTGGATTCCTCCAGTAAAGTTTGCTTTGAATTGATTTGGAATTGTTACAAGGATTTTTTTCCAGTAAATTGCATTACCTGATTAAAGACTGAAACGTGTGTGTAAAAATCCTTGTAATAATTTGACATAATGATAAGGATGAATTGATTAAAATTAAGATCAATTCAGTAAGAGTAGTTTTTCAGTAGTTATTCTATAAGTATAAAATATAAAAGTAGTTATACTGAAGTAATAAAAGGAGTAAACAGGAAGATGTATTCACATATTATTAGTTACTAAAATTGTAAAGTAGTTTAGGTGGGTTACTTTTCGGAAATGTACCAAAAATCAAACAAATATTGTCATTGTATAAACTACTAGATTTGAAAGGAAATGCTGTGTCGATTTTCCAATTTTTATCTGTCTCAGGTGGCCCTTCACGACCATCTTCTTGCGACTGTTGCTGTAAGGTTCATAAAGGTGACGGAGAAAGTGGAACTTCCTTTAATGATCTCTCCACCTCCAGCTCAGAGAGTCATTCCAATGTCAGCTCCCCACAAGGAACAATCATCCGTGGAACGGTCAGCCAGCAAATACACGTGCAAACATTGGAATGGCCTTCCAAGAAAGTCCCCATGCAGCAGATCTCTCACCAGCAATCGCGTCGGCATAACAGAAGTGACCTTCTTCGGACACTCACCACCAGCTCCCGGGACACTGCAAGCTGCAAGAAGCAACCACCAAAGGAAACATTGACCATGGAGGAAGAGTTGCAGAAATGCATCCAGGACTTCCACAACATCAAGATTCCTGAGACGTTCCCACATCGCAAGTACATGTGGCAGACGGATCTACTTCACAAATACCATCTTTGAGAAATGGCACGTGAGCAGGGAGAATAAAAAGGTGTGTGTTCGTAAGGGCTAGAAACAATAACTAGTTTGATAATATCACAGCACAATCGTTACGTCATGGACTACATTTTAGAGAGGCAATAAACCCCAAAATGGCCTTTTCTTTTAAGTATTTGAGCCATAAAACATCTACACGCACTCTATCAATACACTAATACAAGAAGAAAGCAAAACTCAGGTTTAGTAACATAGACTGGCTGCTAGAAATAGCATTGCATGAGCACGTCTGTGAGAAAATAGACAGAAGCTGAGAGAGAATTGTA
Organism: Paedocypris carbunculus; assembly: GCA_028128575.1. NCBI lineage: Eukaryota > Metazoa > Chordata > Actinopteri > Cypriniformes > Paedocypris > Paedocypris carbunculus. Next base: position 190,854 of record SOMO01000211.1, on the reverse strand, counting down.
TTCAGCTGTGCAGATTGTAACTCCCATTGTGTTGCTTATTAGTGGCAGAATTAGTGGGGGAAAAGCTCATTTAAAAATATATATAGATATACTGTATACTCATAACCAAATATAGTTTGGTATAAATGTATACAATATTTCTTCTTTCAAAGAAAGTCAATCTAAGCGATATATCTCTTAAGAACAAATGCTCAAGAAACAAAGTCAAAAGTTTGTGTTTAAAATGTACATTTTCAGAGCAATATATAAATTTAAATTTTTTTTAAATATGGTGAAAACATTCGCAGTTTGCCAGGAAGTCCAAGTTCCACTGTTTAAAGATTATACAATACAACTGTAACTGTACAAACACAACACATTAGAATTACAACCGTGCCACGTGAAATACACAAACAAATATTTCAGCGTGCTAAAGGTTATTTCGCACATGCCAAAGCTCATTTTTTTTTGGTAAAAATATATTATATCTAAATTTAAAGTATTTAGAAAAGATGTAAAATCTATGTGGAATTTAAAGTAATTTAATTGGATGTCATTCTTTGCATTGTTTTCATATTTACTCACCTATCGTTTCTTCTCAATGCAAGTAAAGTAAGTTATTATTATTACATTCATGGATTTATTAATTTTATTGTTTCATTAAACAGTGTAATTCGCAACTTATTAATTAAAATTTGTATGAACCTGTAGAATTAAATAATAAAATAAATTAAGTAGAAAAAGCATTATAGTATCCACTAGTATCCAATTTGTTCCTTTAAAAATGATGGCAAGTGCTGCATTAGAAAAATGCCAAGGCCCTTTATTTACACACTCCCAATAATGCCCTGTTTTTCTACATTCAAAATATTTGTCATGCGTGTTAAACTATGCAACAAAAAAACTTTAACAATTCCACTAGAATGGTTAATAATAAAATAAAGAATACAACATTATTATACAATGCAATACATTGCAATGATTCAGAGAAAATCCACTAATCCATTTTTATATTTAATTGTCAACTTCACACAATGAAGAGATGTAGCCAATCACATCATCACACTAGAAAGGTCAACCAATCACAGGGCGGGACACAAACACACACAAGCCTACACACTCACAATGTTCATTTGCACATCTTTTTTTTTTACTCTGTGGGAGGAAACATGTGAGCATTGCAAGTTCCACACAGACCGGGTCTCAAACTCGGTTGATGACATTGTCTCGATTCTACACTTACACTTTACACAGCTCCTCTCCCAATGACACTTCAGAAGTCAGACCTGCCATGACAGGACGGTGTCTCTTTGGGACATGCATTAGTGTGAGCAGGACTGGCAGGGTTCTAGGCCGTGGGGACCGCAGGCTGGGCAGCGCAGCACTCTAATGGACTCGTTGAAGCGGTTGGCCAACATGGAGAGTTTACTGCCGTGACAGAGGGAGCACGGAGCACTACCTGAACCTCCACACTGCTTGCAAGAATCGCTTTCCTGCTTCAGAGAAAACACGCAAGTCAGAGGGAAAACATGCACGTTTCATTACACAATGCAGTCATTCCTGCTTTTGATCCACACATTTAAGCTTCTTAGATACACACACACACACACACACACACACACACACACACACACACACAATATACACAATATTTGATAATTGTCCAGACAAATTGGTAAGTGAGCTGGTTAGTACTGTCAACAGGGTTTTATTTCTTTGTGTAAGTTCAGGGACCAATGGAATGGAACAAGCACATTTTTAGGTTGTTTGATTTTTTTTTTTTTTTGGCTTTGTGTAAATTTGCACTCAGTTTTCTGTAAACACTGCCACTGGGGAATAAATCACTGAGGATTATGTCATCTCTGCTCCTGTATTATTGTTTCCGCTTTTCGACAGCTTATGCAATGCATTAGGCTGCACATTGTTCTCTTCTGTTTTCCTTGACCTACATGTTACAATAAGGATGGATGGATGGAGGCTGAACAAGCTTCCAAACTATTTGCTTTGCTGACTGAAATTTTTTTTTGCTTGTATTCTTTCGACTGTTAGGATAAATGGACAGACAGAAAGATGTTATATGGACAGACAGGTTGGATGGATGAATGAATGAAATACCATTTGCTCAGTAGCATTTACTTCCTTCGCCTGGGAACTTTCTTGTCTACGTCTGCTCCTGGAGCCCCGGACGACTGAACTGTCTTTCTTTTCTAAACGAGAACTTCTTGTATTTTCTTTTTTTTCCCAGCTGTGATGCGAACATCTTCCCGATTCTGCTTTCACGTGCGGAGCCCGAATGATCTTCAGGTTGCTGGTGTAAATAATGATCTTTCCAAAATCCAATACCGGAGCCTAAATGATCAGAAATAAACAGTTTTTTTTAGTTACTTTACCATTTTACTTTTGCTATTGCAAGTTCTTTCAACCAGTTTTAAACATTAGAAAATATGTACTCTAAAAAAGCCAGATGATTTTATCATTCATGAAAACATTTATGTTGTTTGTATGTGTNTCACAGGTTTGAGGAAATCAGCACGGGACTATTTGTCATGCGTGTTGTTTTGGGGTTTCTGTCTTTGACGCATAGACAAAAATTGTTAAAAATGCATGTCTCGGTGGAGTGAACAAGAATGCTCTCAGGCTACTAAAAATACCAAGATATTCCAACTGAAAGGTATTTTTTTACATTCACTACAGTTCTAAACTACTAATAAGGTATATAATGTGGTATCCTCTCATGGGACTAATATCTGAAAAATAAGATTGTGGCTTCGCTGTGAAGAATTTTTTCTGATCAATGAACAAGTCATGTCTGTAAAAAACACGTGGACTAGACAAGGAAATGAACTACAGGCCAAGCACGAATCAGCATTTTAGTTCACAAGTGAAATACGAGGCTTCACATGCTATAAAACTATAGGTAGATAAGTAAATACACAATGACGAATGGAATAGTAGTTCTAGATGTGTCAAGAACTACATTGAGTATTTGTGATCACTGCCTCAAACACATCCATTTTTTCCATTTTCTGAGAAGTTCAGTATTCATGCATGTCGCTCTTACTTTGTCATCCACTTCAGGGAAGTTCCCAGTAGCGAGGTTCTTGCATCCATCCATTCCTCGATAGATATTTATTCTTTGGGCGATCAATCCTGTCGGAGGGTCCTGGATGTCTTCTACGTCACACGGCTGTCCCATTTCCATCTTGGCATGGATGAAGCTATGAGGATACTGCTCCTCAGGACTATCCAGCTCCTGACCATCTTCATACACGTGCTTCAACACTCGACCGCTGTACGAGGAGGCCAGTTTGAACCTCACTTTCCTAGGCTTGTCCTCCATTCCGGTGACTGGGTGTCTCTGAAGCTCCTCCATTTCTTGAGAACAACCTCTTTTGGTTTGAAGCGAATGCGAAAAAACCAACGCAGTCATGCGTCTTTCCACAGACCAAATCAATAATTGAAAAGGAGATTGTGGTCACAAAAGGGAGCTGCAAACCGACTCTTCAGTTTCATCAAATAATAATGGCTGAAGGAGAAATGAAGTACAGTACACTGTACAAAAACGCACTTGCAATTTGTCAGATCTATTAGGGAATTTAAGTTAATTAAACCCTTTACTGGTAAATATGATTTGTTCATTTAAAAAAAAATATGTATTCTGACAATGTGTCGGAATAAAGGTGATTTGTGTTTTCACGCTTGTGCAGTGCAACAGGTGTTTCTTGCTTAGATTCTTGAAGTTGATGTTTAGTTAACTGTGGTTTATGTTTAGCCAAGTTCAACAAAAAGTTTCAAAAACTCAAAAAAAGTTTTCGACTGAGATGGAATTATTTGTATTGGTTTAAGTGAGTGAACAATGTTGATCAGTCAAACTGTTTAAGTCTGAACTTCTCTGGCCTGAGGGTGGGCCACACGGGTGAGTTACCTTGTCAATGTGGCCTCTAATATGGTCAAATGGAGCTCTGCCTTTGACCAACCCAGTGAAACATTCAACATTCATGAGAGCCAGCATAGACGTTCAGATTTTATTTGTCCCTTGAACACAAGCAAGTCAAAACAGTACAAATGTGCTTCTCGACCAGTGTGTTCTGCGTAAGTGCGCCTGGTGAGCTTCTAACGTTTAAGGGGTCCGACAACTATCAAAATAACAATCAATGTCTTGCATCTTTTTCTTACCGGTTGCGGGAACAATTCATGATACTCTGTGTTACACAGATGAAAATAATATTCACTGCTTATGATCTCAGTATAAAACACAAGTCATGTGTGTAACTTCAGACAAAGACGTGAGGAACAGAAAATCCAGTCCGTCACTGTACCAGGTAGACCATAGTATCACCGATCTCCGCTTTCACGCCATTATCACTGAAATAAACCTTCTTTGTTTCCAGGTTGATGTGGAAGACGGAAGAGTCTGAGATGGCTAGTTTGCCCTCTTCAGCCTTTCCCAGCACTGGGATCCTGCGGGGTCCGAGTAGAGGGTCTTCAAAGCGCATCAGCTTGACTTTAGATGCATCTGCCGGTTTTTACAAGTTGTTATTCACTACAATGGCCTCAAAACATCTCCACATTCTTAGCTTTAAATGAAAAGCACGTAATACTGGTTCAGATAAACGCAAGTCTTACCTTTGATCCCTCTGTTGAGTCGGTGGAGTCTGCGGACCACGCTATCTTTACTGTCTCCCTGGCGAATCTCAACGGTGGTGGAGAACAGAGCGTTGAACGGCTCCGGGTTCAGCAGAGACACCACAACACCAGGCTAGATGACAGAAGTAACAATGATTTGATCATGAATGTTCAATAAAAATCTCATTGTGCGATGTAAAAAAAGAATTAATAGGTTTGATTAAAAAGTCACTTTTAATTCAGTACAATCAATTCATGAAAATGATTAAACGCATTGTGGGTAGAATAATTAAAGTATGTTTTCATCACGCTCACCTCAGATCGGAACACGGAGAAGGGTTTCCCAGGGCAACAGCTTTCTTTCACTTTTTCATCCATTTCGGAGGCAAAGACAATTTCTATCTGATCCAACTGTTGGATGAGTAAAAAAAGAAAAAGATTTCTGATGACTCAGTTCATGCATTTTAAAACCTGAATCCATGTTTTAATGCGAAATACATTAAAGTAAACACAATACAGACTAAAACATTACCAACTACAATTGGATTTGTCAAAATTATCGGCATAAAACTCTGCAGTTAACTCTCCTGTTATGTTAGTTTCAGAGGAACATCAATAATGTTCCTGGGTCAATCTTATGCATAATAAAAGTGCAAAATAAAAAACAGTGTGTGTGTGTGTGTGTATGAGAGGGAGTCTGTGAGTCTGAGACAGCGGTGTACTTTGTCTCATTGTTGCATAGAAACATATCTTTCTGACTCTTTTTAGCTTCCATTTTGTTCCATTTAATTTAAGGATTAAATTAACTCAAATTATCTTTGTAACATAAATATGTAGCGTGGTGTTGCAAATATGTGAACTAAAATGTTATATTTTTATATGATAATTACACAGAATAAGCCAAACAGGCGACGAATCAAAGTGAAAAAATACTTATTTTAAAAATATTTTTAAACATTAAAAACGGGTCAATTTGACCTGAACATAATAGGAGGGTTAAGTTTTCATAATAATGAAGCCCATCAAACATGTTCGTTTGCCACAGTTTGTTTGAAAGAAAAAAACAAAAAAAAACAAATTGCATTTGGGACCTCAAGTGAGTTTGTCAGATAAACGATGTTCTCCAACAGTACGGCTCGCTCGTCGAATTCCAGTTCTAGATCCAGAACCCTGGGCCCATTTTTTTCAAGGTCATCCTGGAACACAAATCAAGACATTCTCATTGTAACAACAAGCCAAATNATCAATCGGCCGACTCCGCCTTGAGGAAAAAACGCAGCTGTCTTTTTAACCACGTCACCATCCCATCAGGTGACACCTCTGAAGAAGACGGAAGTAAAAACGTCGAAACATGTAAGGTATGTGAAGAATGAAACACGGGAGTTTGTGTCTGAGATACAAAAAAGCATAGAAACTAATAAAAAAGAAACAATGTTTATTTTACATGAGTGAATTCTATACATTTACATGTTCAGATTCTATAAATTAAACCAAACACATCCCGATGTCAGACTTCAGCTTAAACCAAACCACAGCATGAGCTAATCATGATGGCGGAACAATTAAATATTTAATAAACTTAATTTAATAAATTGTTTTAGATATCACCGTTTTACCTTTATCATGGCTACAAAAGGCATCACTCTCTTCATGTACTTCTTCAGGTCTGGCATCGCCCCGAGTTCCATCGCAATCACTTTATTATCAGGCAGCGTTCCATTGTTGCTCTGAAAAACATTTAGACAGTTATTATGAATAGCAAAACAACAGACAGGAGGTGCAGCTAAACCCACACATTAATAAACCAAGCCTTTGACCAGCTTTTTTTAATACAAAATGTTGTTTTTATTCTTCTCCTCGACGTTTAATACAAGCCCAAAAAACCTGTGAAACTGCGGATTGGTCCTGCTGGAGCTGAAGATCAAACACCACTATGATTTATAAGAGATCCTCCATTCTTCTACCTTGTAATGCTTCCCCAGCAGAGAGAGGGCGCTGTGCTGCCAGGGTGGATAGGTCTTTGCTATATAAATGGTGCAGTGTGTTGGCTTGCTGGCTGGCTTGTCTCCTTTCTGTAAAACAACAATACAACCGTTTACATGAAAGCAGGCCCAAGTTTCATTCATGACAATTTGAGATTCCAAGAGCATTGGTGCTATAACCCATTCATTTGTATTTATTTTTTTTAACACATTTAAAAAATGTGGGGTTGTGACCGTGTGTGTGCTTGTTTAAAAATACATATTTTTAAAATTAACACATAGATAAATGCAAATGATTTATACAAACGCGTATATGTGTGCATAAGGTGTGTGGGTGTGTGTGTGTGTGTGTGTTCCACGTCTACTAGTCACACCTGACTTTGTGGAGCTGTCCTTGGTGCTGCCTTGATGAATGTGCTGAAATGATGTGCTGATGTCAGGCTCATCAGGCATAAATAAATATGCAAACTTACAAGAGTGACAAGTTCTACCATGATGAAGAAAGTAGGACGAGAGAGGATGCATCTGAATATGCATCATTTTTCAAAGTATAATCAAGGTGATGTGGACACAAAAGTGAAGGTGTGATCAAAGTGAAATTACTTTGAGTGAATAGATTTAATGATCACATTTCTGAGACCATTGTGTTGTTTCTAATTTTTTTGTTAACAAGTTAAACAATAGATTGTTGTATAAGGGGGAAAAAAAATCAATTTTCATTTTCAAAAGTTAAAAAAACGAGTCCGGGTGCATCTCATCAAGCTAAATTCTCATGAGATCTGCTCTAATTTTTGGGAAAATGCAACTTGGAAAAATTCCCTCCTTTCTTAGGAGAGAAAGTCTTACTTTTCCTTTCGCTGGCTGTGTGTAAGCTTTCAAACGGAGTCGGAGGTCATGAGCAGTGTCCATCAGATACTCGGAGGATCGCATCAACACCTCGTCCACCGGACCAGCACTTGGCCAGGAAGCCTTCATGATCGACTCACTCTGGATCCATGAGAAAAACAACAGAACAGAATGAGTTTTGTTGCTTGGAAAACTTGGGAACAAAACAGCAAAGGTCATAAACACACATAATTTACATAAGAGTACAGACAAAAAAATCCTCTTCTCTTCTGACTTCTTTAGCAAAGTGGTAGTCAAACCACAGGCTACATTGTGGAAATGTTTTCAACAAATTGTCCTTGTGTTGGTCACTTGAAAATGTTTACTTTTTTAAAAAACAAAATACTTTATTTTAAATGTTATCACTTCTCATTTTCTTTGTTCCAATGCAGATCGAATCAAACAGTTTCTGCTGATTTATTCGCTATAATATTTAAAATATTTAATATTAACTCAACTAGGCTTTATTTTTAAAGCCCTTTTATGGCCGTTTAGGCTGGGCAAAGGGCTGTACAATTCCACAGTAAACACTACACACTGATAAAACACAATAGTATTAAACACCGCTAAAATACAATAGTAAAACAACAATAAATAATGGGGAGTATTATAGTATTATTCTATCACTAGGGATGCACCGAAATGAAAATTCTTGGCCGAAACCGAAAACCGATAAAGAGAAAAGCCTGGCCAAAAACCGAAAACAGAAACACCGAAAGAATTGCATTTATTGCTATGATGGTGTACTAACTTCACTAAAACTAAGGCATTGCAATTGCATACATTAATAATGAAGTTTCAAAGAATACATGATAAATACTTGCATATTTGTAACACATTTTGTTTCAAGTATAATGGAACACTCAAAAGTATAAAATATAATTCAAACTAAAATGTTTAACTTGACCTACTGGCCTTCTGAAATGTTGCGAAATTAAAAAAGTTTCTCCATAAAAAATTGCATTCAAGTTTAAAGTGCATTCAGAACAAGTGCAAAGGATACATATTCTCTGTAGGTCTTAATAATAGTATAAATAGGTTGTTGAGCTTGTCATCTGACTGACATTTGACAAAGATTTGAGACTGTATTTAAATGAGGCCAGTGGATAAAAAAATATACATCTTGCAGAAATATACAATCTGTCACATATAAAGTAGCCTAAAACAAATCAGCCTATAGTCTCAAAATAAACCAATAGCCTATTAGTATTATTAGAGGTACTTTCTTGGAGGATTTCACTGAACTCAGACAACGAGGGTGCAAACCCTTCATCTAGTGCAGAGATGAGTCTGTTTTCTGCTCTGCTCTGTCTTGGTCTTCGCACCGGTTCTGTGCTTCTATCGCTGCGTTAACTCCTCATCTAAATACTGCTCTTTATAACGCGGATCAAGTACAGTCGCGATGAAGTGCAGAGGATTCCAACATATTTCTACAGATATTTGCTGACAGACTCCAAGCGCGGACTTTTCATAGTTTTTACCGTGGTATTTACGCACTTTAGAGCTGCAATAAAAGGAATAGCGTCCGCTACAGATGCATCAGATGAGCTGATCTCTTTAGTTTGCTGCTCAAACGGAGTAAGAAGAGAGAGAATGTTCTCTATTAAGAGCCACTGGCGTGACGTGAATGCAGCTCTCGCGGTCTCTGCTTACGTCATCAACTTTCGACCGTGTTGTTTCGGTGATAAAAGTGTTTCGGCCGAAAACCGAAAATGCACTTTTTGGTATAAATATTCGGTACATCCCTATCTATAATTGTAAATATTCTATTTCTCTCACCTTGTCAAGAAGGCTCCAGGTGTGTTCACAGAGGTGAGGGCAAATGGGAGCCAGCAGAAGGGTCTGGGTCTCGATAAACTGGAAAACAAGATCCCTGTGCATTCCCTCAGTGGAAAGCTCCCTGTATTTATCCTTGGCAGCCTGGAGATGAACAAAACACTTTTTCATCTTGACAACATTGTACACTACACTGACCCAAATCCTAGCATTTATAGTCAATGTGTTTAAAAAAAAAAAAAAAATATCCAAAAATGTAAAGGAGGGAGAAAAAAAAACGTCTTGATTTTTTTTATAAAGCCAATGGATTTGGAACGCTGGCGTATTTGTTTGGATGTTGCTCCACTTGAAAATGTTTAGTCTGTTCATTCTCATTAGAATGTACTGCTATAAATAAATGTATTTATATATAAAATTATTTTCAGGAAATTCAGATTTGCTGTCTGACCCCATAGTTTTTACGTTTAGTTATTCTTTACCTGTAACTCAAAGAAGCCGCTCTTAAGTGCCTCCTTATACATCATCTTCTCGTAGTGCTGCTCCGTTTTATTAATGGCGGAGTTCATTTCACTGCAGATTTGGTGATAAAAAAGCAAATATTAAACACAACTATCTTTTTCTCTATATTCAATATGATGAAAAAAAAAAAAAAAATGGAAAAAAACAGGTGTTTGTACTGTGTATTATACCGCAGCGTTACCTTAAAAATACTCTGTCATTAAAGGTGTCCGCAGAACCGGTCCTCAAGCTGTTCTGAGTGGCGATCATTTCCTTCACCCATTCCACCCACGTGTAGAGCCGCAGTATCCCTGCATCTGCCATGGCTTCCACAAAGTTAGCATCTTCTACCGTGTCTCCTGCGTCAGCAAGAGCCAGACGCATTCCTGCAACGCAAACACATTCCGTTAGTGAAACACTTTTACCATTTTTAATCAAAATGTTACAATTTTAGAAGTATTTTTCATAGATTTGAGATAAGTTCTATATTCATTTCTATTTCATTATTTCTATATTCAGAGATGGTTATAAAATAATTTTCCTGTTACTCGTTTTCAGGGAATGTCTTTCGTGTATCAATATTTCAGCATATTCACTTTCACTAATTAACGGCATAAATGTTGTGACATTCAGAACAAACTTTATCATCCGTGACATTTTTTTTACGGTGAATTGCATTTCTTTGAGCTCAGTGTTTATGCAAAAAACTTGTTTTTTTACAAACCAAATGTCAAGTTAAAAATGTCGTTACAACAATAATGATCAGGCTGAAAAAATTGCTTTCCTGAAAATAATACTGATTAATGTACACATGATACAACAACTTACACATGATAAAACACACAAATGCAGTTGTCTAAAATGAAAAAAAAAATATGGCACAGTGATTTTCAACTTAATACCAAAGTCCTTGATCTGAAAAAAAAAAAGAAAGAAACTTACCATCGGCAGAAAATTTGTCAATGGCTTGACTCAGCGTCAGGAAATTTCCGGTAGATTTGGACATCTGAGAGATTAAAACATACCATAATATTTTCAAGCGCGAATCAAAACAAATATCTGATTGTATATAGAGAACATCTATGTAATATTCACCCTGAATATTACATCACCCTGCCAGCATATGGTGTGCGCGCACACACAGACTACATTTAAATAGCGAATTGTCAGACTCATTGAGAAATAGTTGGTTAACTCACCTTTTCAGAGTTGAGCAGAAGATGACCATTAGCCCGAACAGCTTGTGGCCATTTATCACTACAGACAAGCAATACCAGTGAAAAAAGTAATTAGTTAAATCAGCCTCAATTGCATATGTATAATATATACGGTCTTATAAAAGAATAGTGTAAAACTTTGTTGCTCATTTATTTCTGAGTCTCATCCATAAGAGTGTGTAATGTAAAGTTAATAAATGTAAAGCGAGTGACGCGTACCTATCATTGGGCCACATGGCCACGTGATTGTAGAGGTAATAGGAGAGGTGGTTTGGCACAAGGTCTTTCCCCGACACCCTCACATCTACTGGATACCAGAACTCAAACTCTCGCCTCAGCTTTTGCAGACTCTCCTTTGGGATGCTCGTCTTCGGGAAAGGGGCAGTTTTGAAGAAAATGTAGTCCCACACTTCTCTTGTCATCTGCTCTGGTCTGCAAGGAGAAAGTCTGTTTTCAGTGCATGTTCACAACAGGACAGTCCTTTAGTTTGCTTGCTTTAGCCTGGAACAAACAGGTTATTAATGTCCCTGCTTTAGTGTGTATTGCCTGTCAAACTGTCTTTTTTTGCTTGCAAATGATGTGATAAATAAAACCTCACATGTGCACGATTCATCGATTCATGGAACAGAAACGTTCAGAATGGGATAAATCAGAAAGTAAATGTGCACTCTTAAAGTATATAAAAGTGTAAACTAGTGGTCATTTTACCTAATTCCGAGGGGTGAGGGTCCTTGTCCGTTAAGGACCCCTCCCTGAAGTAGATGTGCCACAGTGTAGTAGGCCATGTAGATGGTGGAATCTGACAGGGACTCAATGAGCCACTGTTCATCCCACGGCAACCGAGTTCCTGGAGAAGACATTCAAATTATTAAAAAAAGTACATTTGACCAATTTTTTAAAAAATAATAACGTTTGTTTGTTGATGATCGGCCTGTAGTTGTCATCATGCCAGTGTTTAACTGAACGCCTGAGGTGACTGGAATTTACTCAGGTTCAGGCCTGAGTAAAGTGGGCGAGAGATTCCACTAATGGATGGTTGGAAAAGAAATACTCAAGGGAGAGGTGGAATAAAAAAAAAAAAAATATCAAAAGATGCATAAAGCCCTATGCCGTACTCACCTAATCCATAAGTTCTAGAACATGCATGCTCCTGAAGCCAATTAAGTGTGGCTTCAAAGTTCTTCCTAGTTTCCTCACAGAAACTAAAAAGACAGATTACAATTTTTACAATTCTAAACTTGCAAGCTAAAAAGTAGCCAGAAGTCTTCATAGGGTGGAACTTACGTCTCCAGAGACTCTAGGACGCCCATTGCTTTCTTCTTCCACTCTTCATCACCATAATCTAGATACCTGGTAAACAACAAGAAAACTCAAATAAAAAATAAAAAAAGGTAATCTGTCCAGCCAATCAAAAATATAACGTTGAATTAATTATTTGTTGAAGTCGCCTAATGCACAGATAAGAGCCATCTTGGATCTTGGGCCAATACAGTGCATACTACGTCAGTGGTAAATGATCATTTGTTTCTCCCTGTATCAATTTAATGCTTTGCCCTTGTACATAACATTTCAAACACATTCAATAACTATGTTGTGGGAATGTGTGATTGCACAACACAAACCATTGATCGCACAATGCCACCACACACTCATCTGCAGAGCGAGATAACACCTGCTTCTCTGGCTCCATGTAGATCAGTGCTTCACCCTGAAACCATCACCACAAGCGTTTTAAGGATGATAAAAACAAGACTGTAATGCATTATAGTTACAACATGGAATCAGATTAACCTTCTCCACCATCATCTTTTGAATGGGTTTCTTTACATCTTGAACCTTCTGTCCTTTGTAGCCTTCCACTAGCATGATCTACAACACAAATTAAAGCTATAATATATGAGGTCCACTATGGCATTACATTTCGGAAAATTACTGAGCTGGATCATCTCACCCCTTCATAAAAGCCTTTGAGATAGACTTTCTCTTTTGCTTCAGCTAGCTTCTCTCTGTCGTTCTGGCTTTGGATCTTCAGTTCATCACAAACCATTGGTGCTGACAAGTTTCCATACCCGGGAATCTCAATAATTGGCACCTTAAAAAAAATACACAGACGATCTCACAGTGAAACCAAGAAAACAAGAAATAACATTTATTCAATCTCAAGAAAGTAGCAGGATCAACCTGCTCCGTATTCTGAAAATGAAAAGGTTCAGCCTTTGAAAACATGTGTTATTAGTTCAGCTTAATAATAAATTACAAAACATTGTCAAATCAAACTTAAATATTCCTGAAAAGTCAAATACCAGCAAAGCATTTAAGTATATACATTGATAATTGTCAAAACTCTTCTAGTTTGTACTGATCAAGCCACATAATCTAAGGGTGCTTTCACTCCTGTGGTTCAGTTCATGTGGTCCAGACCAAGAGCAATAAGTGATACATTGTTGCATTTTTCTGGCATTTTGGTCCCTGTTCACACCACACCTTTTGCTCTCACCCAAACCGAACCAAAATTCCGTCAAATGACAACATCCACGTCACTCATTGGCCAGATGTGTCCTTTTAATATTCTCTAAACTGCTTTTCAACTAATAAGAATCGCAGGTAAATTCCAGTGAAACCAGTGGAAGTAAATAAAGCGAAGACCACTTGTTGTTGTTATATAATAATAATAATAATAATGAGTATTTGTAGGGCGCTTTTCACAGTTTTAACTGTCTCAAAGCGCACGTGTAATATGTAAGAGAATTGTTGCTTTTTATTCAATTTATCGTCTGGATTGTTGGTGTTAGCTATGTGGCTGCGGTTATGACAAGACAAAGACAAAGAGCAGTGAGCAGTGAGCAAGCACATACGCGACAGTGGCCAGGTAAAAAAAAACTCTTTAACAGGGAGAACCCGGCTCACTGGTGCCAGTCTCCTCCGGCATTCTAACACTACAAAATCAGTGCGTTGTATTTAGTCTGGAGAGACAACTGCGCTGGCTTATTTTTCCTATATTAAACTTTAGAACTATCGTATATAGTTTGTATTGATCGCTTGAGACAAACATTTATTAAATACACATTTATTTTTCAAGAGTGCAACGCGATGCGGCTGCAAAAAAATATTTTAATGCTCCAGGCGGCAAAGGCGCTTCTCACGTCACTTCAGGAGAAAGCGTGACATGAAATCTACCAGAGATATCGCGCAGCGCAGCTCACTACAGCAGTTGAATTTAGTCAAAAGGCGCAGTCGTTTTTGCATTTGGTACCCAGAGTTCGTTTGGAAGCGTACTGAGACCAGCTTTTCAAGTGGTCTTGGTACGCTTGTTGGGTCTGCTTTTGGTGCGGATCAGAGTTTGAATCAGAGCCGCTTTCACACCTGCCCAAACAAACCGTACCAAACAGGCAAACGAAACTAAAAAAAGGCAGGTGTGAAAGCACCCATAGACAATTTTCAAAGCACATACTTAAAGCCGGTTTCATTTTAATTGTTGGCCATGACAAAACCATTTCTCATAAATTGGTATTCATGTAAAGATCATCTTACCGGCTCAAAAGGAAGAACCATGTGATCTTCAATCCCATATTTCTCTCTCAAAGCCTGAAAAACGTTTTTTTTTAAACCATTGACATCACCAGGCTTGTAACACAAAAAATAATTCTGATGTAATTTAAGTAAAAAAAAAAAAAACCTGTTTCTTTTTAATGTCCCTCAGAGCAGCAATATCATCAGGGGCATCAGATGGCACACTGGTCACGACACCGGTTCCTGTGCGAGTGAATTATAACTTATAAAATTATGATACATAAGGACAGGACTAAAAAAAAAAAAATACAACATGGTTATACATTTGTGGATCCAAAAGATCCATTCAAGATTCTTACACAAGGGTCCAATTATGAATTAGGATGAATGAAAACAGGGCAAGTGTGTACCTTTGTCTTCTTTTATCGTAAGCATTGGAAGAGCATAAATGGTCTTGTATGAGGTGAGGGGGGCTGTCAAAGCACAGCCCATGATGTCCTATAAAAACATCAGAATGCAAGAACTTATTTCTATTGCACTATTCTAGTTTCTAGTTGCACTTTAATGCAAACTAAAAAACATTTTCAATTGAAAAAAAAGGCAAACAATATAAATGATTTGAGTAAAAGAAAGAAAAAATTCTATATTATGCATGTCTTATTTCAATTTGATGCAACTTTGTAATAATGATTAGAAAGTTCTGAACATTACACCAAACATTTTAAAAAACATCTTTTAAGATATATATGCCATGTAAAAGCAGTTGATTATAAAGGTTAAGGTTGTGAAAGCTTCATTCACTAAACAACCCAAAACAAACCTGCCCCATGATGTTCATGACCACGCTAGAGACTCCGTTCTCTTTGGTGAAGCCCTGATAAGACATGTTTCTTGCAGAGCGCTGCGTGCTGATGAACAGATCACCGCTGGCCGTCTCAAACACCACGTACTTCATGTCTGGTCGAACCCAGCAGTTCGTTTGGCCAAACATGGTTTCTGGTCTTAGCGTGGCAGCCACCAAGAAGATGCGCTTGCCTTTGAGAGTCCTGAAAGCAAAATACAAAAATGGTGCTTAGATTACAAAGTCAAAAAAATTAAAAACAGAAAGTTGTACTGACTAGCCATTGTTCTCAAATAGATAGGTTAAAGTTTGATTTATTTAAGGACTTCAAAATATTACCTTCAGGGGCAATTTCGCACCCAATGCTAGTTATTATTGTTGTTAAATTATGGTTGAATTTTAAAAAGAAATTGACTTTTTGCCAAATAAATTTAATAAATAATACTATTTGAACAAAGTCCATAAAAGTAATAAAAACGGTAATTTCTTAAAACGGTCTCTAAAATATATTACGGAGGTCTTTGTAATAGTAATAGCTATGTAATAGTAGCACTGTGCGCTAACTTCAGTTTTGGTGGGTAAGGCTCCACCATCTTCATCTTGATGAGCGTATACTCCTGTGGTCCAACACCCTGTAAAACAGATTACCAAAAAGTTAGAAAGAAACAAACAAGTTGTAATTTTATAGTATACAGCAATCAAGACTTTTTTTTAATCATTTATAATTAAAAAGACTTTGGGAACGGACCTCTCCGGTCTGTCGGTCGTGATCCATACAGGGTTGTCCGTCTTTGGGTGAGTAAATGGTATATCTGTAATACATGAAGAATGAAATATTTTTTTGCTATTTAACTATACAGCATCATAATGTTTTTTTTTTTTTTAACCAAAAGAAGTGTTTATATAATAAAGCAAAATAGTATTTCTAATGTGCCATTAGTCATATCCATTTACTTAAAACAACACTTGATTGTTATGGGCTAAATTCCACAGTAATGCTATGTGAATATTATGCAGTGCACGCCTCTTTATATAAATTGTAATATTGATGTGATTTTGGCAAGAGAAAAAAAATAGGCTCACCTCTTTCCAAACTTAATCTTCTTTCTTTCTTTCAAAGTGATGAATTGCCACCTCACAAAAGAGTCGTAAAAGGGATTTACATCAGTCGTTATAAAAGACCGACGCCAGTCCACCTACAACATAGATAAATACGTTATTTAACACAGACGTATTAATATATGTTAATAATGATGCGATCTTGTTTTTATTTTTGTCAGGGCACTAAACCACTCTTTCACACATAAGCACACACACACTTAAATAATAACATGAACAAATGAATTTAAAAAGGACAAAAAAATGGGTCAAACAATGTGTCCTTTATGTGAGGAAGTCAAAGTTGACCTTCACTGACCTTTAAACCCATTTTTCTTAGGTCTTCAACAGCGAGTGGAGGAAAATATTCCAGCCAATGTTCAGCTTCAGCAAACTTCATGATTTCATGGTCAACAAGTCCCAGAGATTTCATGATTTCCCACTGGAACTTGGAGCCTCCGGACTTTGCTACGGCTTTGCTCTATGATTTTAGACAATGAATCAAATTCAAAAATGTGTAAAATAATGTGTAAAAAAATGTAAAAATAACCCACAGTTATTCAACAGACTCCACAACTTTGAACATCTAGACTGGAAAGCGAGACGGTGAAAGACGTTGTTTCGTGTTCTTCACAATTCAAGTTACATGCTGTGCTTTTTTTGCATCACTCTTTTTTCAGTCTCTCTTGTAGATTTTAGTTAATGTTCTTGTGTTTTTTATGTTTTTTTCTGATTGTAGTTTAGAAATAATATTTGCTCAAATTGTGATTTTGAATAATTGTATTTACAATTCACTTGATCAGGATATTGAAGTTCTCACTCCATGAAGTGTACATTGATCCAAAAGACGACAATCCTACATGTTTCACAAGCAGTGCAGCTAAATAGAAAAAAAAAAAACTCAAGCCTTTCGAAGATTCCTTGCAAAATAAAAAAAAATTAAATACCTTCTTGCCCTTTGATTTGTCCTTGATGACAACTTCGTCAGTGGTCTTCTGCTCGTCTTCCTTGTCATCCTCCAGAGGGAAGATGGGAGGAAATCCATACAACTCCATTTCTCTCTTCAGCTTGTCTGCACATGCCTGAAAACAACAAACACTGAGCAAACCTTTATATCAATCAAAGATTGGACGATGGTGTCGGATCTGATCCTGCTCACTTTGATGGGCATGCCAGTGCAGTGAAGTCCAAATGGGAAAAGACAGTGCTTTCCTTTCAGCCGTTGGTAACCCATTGCAAACTACAAAAGAATAAGAAATTATATTACAATCGTCGTCTTAAGGGTTTTTCCGTTTGACTTGAGACTTACCTCACACTTAGACAGGCAGAATGTATGTCCAAGGTGAAGTCTCCCATTCATGTACGGGTAAGGAAAAGTTACAAGAAACTTGCTCTTGCTGGACAGAAGAATCCATTACATTGCATTTTTGTTAATCGATGATACAGCATTGACACTTTAATGTACTGTACTTCTAAATGACATTAATTGTTTTACTTAAAAAGTAAAAAAAAAAGATGCTTAACTCTTTATGTCTCTGATGTTAAAGCTTCCATTCTGAACAATTATATATTTTATAATTTTTTTACTTAAAAAAATAATCATTTTAATGGGTAGTGTCTAACAGAACTCTACCTTGAACCCTCCAAAGCGCTGGTTGGTGCATCAGACTCAAAAATCTTTTCTGTGTTCCATTTCTGCTGAACCTCCTCTTCAATCTTCCGCAAAAAGTCAAGTTTTGCTGTTCCTTTACGTTCCTGCAGCAACAACAACAACAAAAAACAGGCAAAAATATAATAATAAATAAATATGATAGACCACTGGTGCGAGGTAATTACTGGAAAACAAAAACATTGAAAATTAAAAATTACAGAGGTTTTCAACATAATACTAATAACATCTCGTGATTTATACACACTAAATAACATTACCATTCATAACATTATCGTTCTGGTAGTCCAGTTGTTTTGATTTTACTGATGCTTTCAGAATATATTCCTACAGACTTCACAAAAAGTCATTCCCTGAAGTCATATGTTTACTTGTCTACTGCTGTTACTACAATAGCGCTATAACGTTATAAACATTCACGAAACAAATACATTTGTAAGTCATCAATCATTCGCGTAGACATTAGTTTTCAAAGAACATTTGAAAACCACACGTGTGAAGCTAGTTGCTAAAGAAACCTGTTAAAATGCATTTAAGTTTGTATTCCATATCGATGTCTTTAAAACCAAACGAATTGTGAGGTCCACTTTTACCGGATATATATTTTAAATATCTAAAACACATTTACCGTCATGTTGACCTAATATCTAAGATGTTCCTTAAGAGTGAAGAGAAGACCCATGCACGCAGCACCGAGATGATGACACTTCGCAAAAGCCCTTTGTCTAGCATTGTGGGTAAAGTAGTTTTTTAAGCAAATCATTTTTCAATTTTATTTAATTTATTTTGAATTTGAAAATACCAAATGTTCAGATATAATCCACATATATTTTTGATTAAATATCGTACAAATAAAAAACAACTTACATGTTTGTCGTAGCTGCTGACCTATGACGTCGCTCCAAAGGATTGTGGGTAATGTAGTTTTTAGTCATTTGGTTGCTCTGCTTGAAGAACATTTATTTTGAACACGTTATAATGTAGTGTGTCCAAAGTTATAAGCAACGCATTCCAGCCACAAACTAAATAGGTCAGACAGAATATCCAACAAATATTTTAGTGGCGTAGATTATAAGCGCTTGTATAAAACATGTAACCGATTTATAATGTTACTGTTAATATTTTATTATAATTGTAACATGTTTCATTACACTATATACAAAATGAAGAAAAAAACTAAACTGTGATTTGCCGCCGCCATTGACCTGTGACGTTTCTTCGACCCTGCGACAGCGCGTCCGACGTGCCAGTGAAGCAGAAGGCCCTCTGTGTTTTTAGACGATGCTATCAGGAAATTCACATAAACACTAATCCCTTGATCAGTATTAAATACTTTATCACAAGGATGATTATAGACAATGTTGACGCTTTGAAATCCTGGCTGGCTAAACTTCTTGAACCCATGTAAGTGTAAAAGAGTGTCAGTAAAGCAGTCACGCTAACTGGTATTGCTAACATGCTAACACGTTAACTTGTGCATCAAACCAGCTTATCTGCTTCAGAAACCCGTTTGACGCATACGTTTCGTCGTGTTGGAGCTAACCTGTGATTTCTTGTTCTTTATATGCTTGTTTTTTTGTTATTGTGTACGAAATAGGCGCTATGGTTGTGTGCATGACTGTCTTGATTTCTGATTGATTCAGAAGAGGATACAGTTTTAAAAATGTACTGTAATTTTTCGAAATCGATCCTTATACTCCTAAATGCACTAGATTCTCTTTATGCCGAACGGAAAGAAATCGTTTGTTTTGCATTTTAGGATTCAGATGTGATTGCCTGGTTGAAGTGTGAGAAGTTTTGTGTGTGAGTGACCCTGGGCTGTTTTCCAGATGTGATGCTGACCCGTCCGCACTGGCGAACTACGTGGTGGCATTAGTAAAGAAGGATAAACCAGAGAAAGAGCTCAGGGCGTTCTGTGCGGATCAACTGGACGTTTTCCTGCAGAAAGGTATCACTACCGAAGTTCATCTGTGTATTCTTATGAGTCTGTGAGAAGTTTTATGAATTAATGCATTGTTTGATCTAATGCTTGTTTTATTAACAGACACAGTTGGATTTATTGATAAACTCTTTGAATGTTTAACCACCAAAAATTATTTGGGAAATCCGCCTGCTAAAGAGGAAAATAAAGCCCCATCACTAAAGCTTGAAGAGAAAGAAGAGGTGAAGGTAAATTTAATGGGATGCTCAGTGTATTATATACACATAAATGTTTACATACATGTATGCATACGTGTATTTGAGTAAATATAATTTCCATTATTTTAAAATGCTTCAATGGTTTCAATTTTAAAACTCTGCAAATTATGTGAATCTAATTTGGCAAAGCAGCCTGTCCTCTATTGAAATCGCAAAAGAAGTGTTTTTACCTTTGCTGCATTTATTCAGTTAAGTTAACTGGCAAAAATCAAAATAGATCTATCTGTATAATACATTTTCAACAGTGATTTATAAGTATGATTTACTTGCACTGTCCTTAATCCGTATCTTTTTAAAGTAACGTTGGAATTCCACAAAGTACATTTTATAAATGTATTGTTAAATTAAATTCATAATTGCCAATGTTTTTTTTTTCTTTATTTTTTTTCAAGCTCAGTCAAGAGGTTGTGCAAATTTAACTAATCTAACAATAATTCTATTGCTGTATTAAGACTGTTCATGTTGAAGATCGGGAAAGCAGAAGACGTAGTCCACTAAGAAGCCATTCAGACTCGAACGAATCCAGGTTAGTTGTTTACAATCGATTTGGTTGACTTGAGCCTAGCAATTGTTTGCCACTCCTGGTGTGTGTGTATGCATGTGCATTCTTCTCTAACTTTCAATAAGCAAAGCAGTCATTTCCATGTTGTTGTTACTTACCAGACCAATTCATATGCCTTATGCTTTTTTAGAACATTTAAAAGATAGCATTAAAATGTAGTTTTTTTTCTTTGTCATGAAATGTTGGTTCTTTAATGAAACCGAAATCCCACCTAATATAAATCCCTTACAGGTTTCCTTATATATATTCTGTAAACGGGGAAGCATATTTACATTTCTCACATACATTTTTTTTTCTCTGTTGTAACTTGTTTATTTATATTTTTCAACAACATTAGTCGTTGATTAAATTATATTCTTGCTCTTTCAGGACCAGAGATGATAGAAGGAAAGAGGAGCGTAGACGGCGAGAAACAGATCGTCATGGGAAGAGCAGCGATTCATACCGCGAAAGACATGAGCGTCGAGGAGGAGGAGGTGGTGGAGGAGGAGGAGGAGGAGGAGGAGGAGGTAGTGGTGGTGGTGGTCTGGTGGGGCAGAGCAGGAGCCGCAGTCGCAGTGGCAGTCGTGGAAAGAGCCGAGAGAAAGACCACAATCAGAGAAGAGGTGACCTATAACTACATTGACTTCATAAATGTTGTATTTTATTTAACGGTAGTTTATTTACCAACCCCATGCCCTCTTTGGTTGACTTATTGGCCCTTGTACATTTGAAGTTATAAATAATATTTTTTTTCTTACCAATTGCTTTAAATACGATTCTATTGATTTTACAATTAATTTTATTGTGAAACTTTTCACAAATCTGTTTCTAATAGCAAAATGTTTTAATTTTAATTTCAGAACTTGATGAAACTGAAATGAAAAAGAAATTGTAATTATTAGGAAAATACTTTACCTTTTTTTTTATGTAGTATGTAGCATTAACACATCACTCATCTAAACAATATATAAAAAAGTGTGTATTTATATTAATGCAAACATGTAAAGGATACAGGTTTTCAAGTAGCGTAAACGGAGCAACAGCAAACATCTCTCTCTCTCTCTCTCTCTCTCTCTCTCTCTCTCTCTCTCTCACACACACACACACACAAAAAAAAAAAAAAAAATTTAAAATTTCTTGTATTTCTTAAAGTGCATATCTGCAAACCACAAAATAACAATATCCACCCCATTTATAAACACAAGCATTCACAAATAAAATAAATAATAATATGGTTGTAAAAAATAATGTTTCTTGTGATTAGTTTTTTTTTTTTGGCTATGCCACGTCCTCTTTAAAAGCAGATTTGTTAATGGCAAATACGTTTTTAATAAATGGATTGAAAAACAAAATATGAAATGCATACATTTTACATTTAAATGTAATAAAATTGTAACTAACAATTTGGGAAACGTTTGATCCGATAATTAATTTGCATACTTCATCCGAATTACAGCCGAGCATAGATCCAAGTTTGAGCCGGAACGGAAAGAAGACGACTCTTACAATCCATCCTGCGCTCGCACTGCTAACCCACAGCACCAGAAGAGCCATCCACAGTGCGGCCTACTCCCTCTGCCCCTTCCTCAGTACCAGTTTCCCTGTATTGGGAGACCCGACATCCCAACCATAGCAACCATGCTCACACCGGCACACCTGCCCAACAGGAAGACAGAGAACTGGCCCCAATACTTCACCAAACGCACAGATGTCAAGACTTTCAACAAGAACATGCTCAAACACCGCTGCAGAGACTACGACGGTACGTGCGCTGCTTTAAAGATGGATGATATGAATGTTACACTAAATGAGTAATCTATAGTTCTTTATGGTACTGATAATTTGATTGATTTCAGTTCTGGATAGATCTGTTGCTTGAATTTAATTTTATAGCAAAAGCACAAATTAGGAAACTTTTTTTCCTTAAAGAGCAGAAGGCTCTTTGCTAAGATGTGGCGTTTACTGGGACTGTTAATGTGTGTTTGGTTTAGTTTAGGAACAGCAGTGTGTCTCTGGAGATCTACTGATGTTGCTAGCTGTAGCTACATTAGTGTATAGTAGAGAGGATACCAGTTTGAAGGTTCATACATTAATGTTGTGTGGCTTATAGCTGTGGCTTGTCTTGAATGATTCTTACCAAACAATTTTCTCCATGAGCCGTCAGGACATTTTGTTTTACTCAGTTTTGAGTAAAATTCTCATTCTGTTTTTACTGTTTTTTATTCATATATGACACGTCAATTTCGCACCTACACGCAGCAAAACCTGATGGAATCAAATTGTATTGAAATGATTAGACCAAATAGATTTTCAATTCCAATCAAGGTTTCCCAAAGTTTGTGAACAATTGCTTTTGTCATCCAATGAAGACTTAAATACATGATTGTTTGATACTTCATGATTGAGTTTCACGAATATAAAGCATCACATATCAAGAGGTTTGTTTTTGTTCCAGATTTTAAAAGAAATCTCATCGTTTTTGCTCTTTGAGTTTGACTGGTAAACACTGGAGCATTAGGTGTCTGACTTTAAATCCTCACCTTACTGCCTCCAGAGAGCCGATTTAAAGCAGCACGGTTTATATTTATCATACTGTCATTCTAGAAGCGGGAGCTTTAATATGTCTTGTGGGAGTTAGGAAGGTCTCGGTGGGGATGCCACAGAGATGCTTTACCATATCAGCTGATGTGTTATAATATTAACACACCAATCTTGAATGCTTTGTGTGTGTCTTCAAACAGAAAAGGGATTTTGCATACGAGGGGACCACTGCCCTTTTGACCATGGTAATGACCCCCTGATTGTGGATGACGTCAACCTGCCCACCATTATCCCGTTTCCGCCCCCTCTACCCCTGCCACGGTTGCCCATGCCGCCCATGACGGAGCCGCCTCCTGGCATGCCCATGCCCCCGCCGCCCCATGGGCAACCTCCACCTCCTGGAATTCCTCCGATTCCAGGTATGACATTGTTCAATAATCCACTGTATTTTACTGTTTTTAGGTGAGTGGTTTTTGAAATGGACTCCAGTGTTTCTTCAGAACAAGCATCATGTTGAGACTGCTTTGATATATTAGAACTGATCTAAAAATAAGCCCCAGTCTAGATTCAGTGTAAATGTGCCAACATAGGAATCTGGTGTAAAGCGCAGCTGTGCAGTTAGTCTTGGTTTGTCCCATCACTGAAACATGATTCCCATGATTCAGTTCCTTTCAAATTCAAGAGAGAACCTGGTCGTACTGAATTAAAACAAGTACAATTTTTGTCTGCATTTTAAGTGTTTTATTTTATATGGATGGTTTGATCGTTTTATTTTTTGGTTTATGGAGTAAGATTTAGTTGAAGAACAATCATTTTGTGGTATCAGAACAAATGTACACATTTTTGTATATTCAAAAACGATTAGAAAGCAGAACGTCTAAAAAAAACAAAAAAAACAAAGTCCTTTGTTGTATCAACTGGATTTAACAAAAAGCGTTTTTCCTTTTCTAAGAGCCGTGCTTTTATTTTGCATTGCTGTTTCAAACCCAAAAGGCAACACTATGTCTGAAAAGCATTTTTTACATCGTTTTGCTTTTAGTTAACGTAAAACCAATTCAAAAGTTTCTAATAAAGATTTCACGTTTTATTTTTTTTTTTGTTTTGAAGCAACAACATAAACCTACATTTAGGATTTGACGTTTAGGAAAAATTTACGTTTCATTTTATAGTGATTTTGTACAGTCATGTGGAATGTCCAAAAATGTATCAATTTGATAGAGGACATATGATAGAGTCACACCACGCTCTTATGATTCAACTTATTACGTCTACAGTCCTGTAGTACATACACAGGATTTGTGTAATGTAAATTTTAATCTTGGCCATTGAATCTTGCGATACTCATTTCCAAAAATATGATGCACAATCAGATGCTTTGTCATCAGGCCCATGATTTAATTTAGGTTGGTGAAATCATAACAATCTATAAAATAATTACAGTAGTAGTTAAGACAGGTTTTCAATATTTTAGTTATTTAGCCTGTAGTCTGAAAAATACGGTAATTATAAAAACAAAAGCTTGATTGTGCTCCATGAGTGAGAAGATGATGTGAGTAGTGGGATGGGGTCTGGTTGAGTTTGTGGTATATTTTCTTTTAGGGCCTCCACTAACCCCCGTCTCTGGTTCAGACACCCCACCCAAGTCTAGACCCTTCATCCAGCCCCACTCAACTCTAGGCCCTTTTGCTCTTTCGGAAGTGGGACCACCACCTCCGCTTTCCTCTTCTTCCTCTTCCTCTGCTTCTCTTCACCCTCTGTACACTCTTTCTGAATGTAAGACATTCCACATTTCTCTTTTCTGCTTTAGTCAAGGTATTGTTGTATTAATGAAATAGTTTCTCAACTTTTTGACCACTCCATTAAATATAGCAACCAAACAGTTTACTTACTGTATTTAAATATAACTGATGGATGAATGGGTCTGTTGATTTTTAAACCACCTTCAACAATTTTTAAGACACATTCACACACAAGTATCACTTTTCGGAGTGATGCTTCTAAGTTTAAATGTCTCATAATACATTTTAGCCAAACTGCTGGTTTGAGGAAGTATTACAATGAATCGAAAAAAAAAAATTTATTTATTATAAAATGTCTTCCTTGGGCTCATGTATGGTGATTATGTTGAATATACATATTTCCATTTTGATCGTTTTTTATGGCGGTTGGTTGACATGATTCTTAAGTCAATCTACTCATTAGACACTTAAGATAAATACAAGTTAGTCAACACCAGGACTTTGAGGAGTTGACTTTTACAGCAGATGTAAAAAGACCGATGAAGCCAGAACAGCTAACCAAAAATACTCCACCAATAGAAGCAAAGAACACCAAAGAATTGTTGATTTGATGTTTTCTTTAAGATATATTGAGGGATTCTATCAATGTGGTTGTAATGTTGCTTAAATGTACAACTACAGTGTTCTTGCTTCAACTATTATTAAAGTGATTGCAACAAATGCTCTAACATCTGAAATGGAATGATGTTTTTCTCTTAAATAGATAATTACGACCCCGAAGCATATAACCCAGAGTCACCAGGATTGACCGGGACAGGCCGAGCACAGTACCGTCACTTCATCCCCCGCGTCCACCCCCAGAGACCCAATCTCATCGGCCTCACCTCCAGTGATCCTCCAACTTCTCGAGGTATCTGGCTTATCTCGTGCCCTATCTTTTTACAGACAGGTTTTTGACTTTTTATTTTTTTTTTATTTTTTGTTTAGGGGCGAACATTGTCATCAAGACCGAGCCGCTAGTCACACCCGTGGCTAATAATGACGTGAGGCACGGCCCTGAGGAGGAGAGCAGAAAGAGGTCAATGCTGTCTACTGAAGGACCACAGGCCAAAAAGCCCTGGATAGGGAAGTAAGTGATGCATTTATTTATGTTTAAAACTATTTAAATGTTTTTTTTTTTGCTTTTTTTTCATACGCAAAATAGATGCATCAAGATTTGCATACATTTTTTATTTTAATATTTACATTTCATTTTTAGTCATTTGTTTGTCTCTGAAACACCATAGCTTTCTAAACACGTTTATTAAAACTTCTTTATTAAAACTTTCTCACACCGACTTTGTCGTTTCATAATGATAACACCAGCAATAATAACTGTGTTGGTGAGCTGGAAAATGTTTATAATTGTTCCAGAAAATTTGATTAATTCATAAACAAGTGCACCGCTATAGTTGACCATTGTTGTGATCAAAAAATAAATGTTTTTATTTAGAAATGATTTAATTTTTTTAAGCAGCAATATTGTGGGATGTATTGATGCCAATTGTAACTACTGTATTATTTTTTGTGTCTTAAGTGGTGACTGCAGTCACTACGTTGTTTAGAAAGTTACATTTAAAGCATTCTGTATTGTTTAGTGGAATAACCATTTACTTCTGTTTAACAGGCCGCATTTTAATAACCAGCACAAACCAGCCTTTCCGAAGAAGAATCATTACGTTAACACTAAACTCGTCGTGCGCAAAATTCCCAGAGACATCAACAACATCGCCAAACTAAACGAGCACTTCAGCAAATTTGGAACAATAGTCAATATTCAGGTAAACTTTGTGTGGAAGGTGGAATCAGTGCAGTTTCATTGATGCCTTGATGGGTTTTTACAGGTGGTGTTTGGTGGCGACCCGGAAGCAGCGTTGATCCAGTATACATCCAACGAAGAGGCGTTCAGGGCCATCTCTAGTATCGAAGCCGTTCTGAATAATCGCTTTATTCGTTTGTACTGGCACAGAGATGGAATACCAACCGCGCCGGAGCAGAACACAAACCCTGTGCCACAACACCCCACCACGCACAAGGTGTGTTAGGAGCAAACAAATATAGGAATGGTCCATTATAATTCACTGTTTGTGTACCTGTTACTGTCAAAGCCTTTAGTCCGTGCAGGAAATAGACTACTCCACCGTTTTTCGGGAACAATATCGAATCCAATACTATATTTTCTTTTTATTTCTTTAGGTAGTCTACACATTTAAACTACCCTATTTTTCAGACAGATCCTGGAATGTGTATTGAATTTTAAAACAAATGTTTTGAGACTTTTACTCTGGCCATGTTGATTTTTGTCGACCGACTTGTACAGTCGTGAAACTCATTGAGTGGAGAAATGTTATACCTTGGTCTTTTCTATTTTTTTCGACTCTTAAGATGTGAAAAAAAATGTAAGATGTGTTTTTAACCTTGGCATTCCTGTGTCCCTTGATAATGTCACATCAGCGCCTCACTCTTCCGAGAGTTTGCCAGACATTATGCTATACACATTTAATCTCATAATGTCTTTTGCACAGGCCCTTCATATACCAAGCACAGGATCTTACACGTTGAATAAGACTTTCACCAAACCCCAGGTTTCTCCAGAAGCAGCGGGCACCACTGGCACTGCGGAGCCTGCAAACCCGAGTCAGGAGCCTTCTGTGGTGAGAAATCCTTCATTGATGCTGCAAAGAACTTTTATAATCCTCTAGATTGTCTGTGAATTAATGTATTGAAAGCCCAAGTCACAATATCAAAGAGAAAGAGTCCCAAGATTGAAAAATCTGAGGATAAACTTCCCGATCCAAAATAGACCTCAAAACAGTTTCTTGCTATTTTCTATAAATGCATTATAGAATTATAATATGTTGTAAAATGAGAAAGCATCAACAGGATATGCATCTACTGTAACCTATTGTAGACAAATTGCTTCACTTGCTCCTCTAAAGTCTCTTTAGATAAAAGCGTCTGCCAAATGACTGTAAAGTAAAGTAAATATAGATTCAGCCTCATTCTTTGCTGATTATATAGAGACCAAGACACAATTGTACAAAGGGCAAAACCTGCGACAAAAACTCACCAATCTATATTTGCTTGTTTAATAAATGTTGTTTTATTTTTGTTTATATGT
>SOMO01000211.1:117785-160800 GCA_028128575.1 Paedocypris carbunculus | reverse complement strand
TTTATTATTTATGAAATGACAAAGTTATGTTATCGCTAAATTATTACAGTTACATTAGGCAAAATTATGAATCTGCCAACCTGCTTTTCTAGGAGTGCGTCAGCCCTTTTCTGCTTCCAGAGGAGGAGGAGGAGGATGAAGATGAAGACGACGAGTACGAAAGTCGCTCATGGAGACGATGAGAAAAGGCAGTTGTGTCGTTCAAAGACTTTCATTTGTATTTTTGACGGCTAATTTAAGTGAGATGAACCTTGAGATGTTTATACTGAGGACGAACCAGAAGGGAAATGAACCGGCGTCTGCGAGGCTCCCAGCGTTTGTCGTGTTTTTGTTTGGTCACATTTTCTGCAATTGAACGCCGATTGTTTTAGAACTAATGCTTCGGAATGCTTCAAAGTCTTTTGTTTCACTACAACTCAAACCTTCACATGTTTTTCCCCCCACGTTATAATCCCAGTTCTTGTCTTTTGATTACTCTCAGAAACTTTTAGCGCCAATATTCTCATGTCAAACTCCTTGAGGTTATTTTCATTAAAGGTGTCGACCTGCTGTTAAAATCTCTTTTTTTGAAGAAATGAACTGTGAAGTCAATGTCGAAACAAATGTGATGTCAATTTTAAATAGTTTTTTTTTTTTTTTTTGCTTTTTTATAGCGTGTCACTTCTTGTAAGTGCAAAGCCAAGACTTTTCAGATTTCACAATGAGCCAATCAGAAACAGTCTTGGATTTCTATTGGCAGAATGTTATTTTTAACTAGCCAGAAAAAAGAGAATATATTCCATAATAATTTATTGACTTTAGATCGTCTATGAAATTTGTGATTTGGTGATTTTCCCAAGTTGCTTTTTATTTAGTGCATTTTGCTTTATTTTTACCCTCAGGCATGTGAACTAATCACCAATTTGAACTGACATGTAAGAAATAATATGTAATAACATGCCAGCATCTGAAATGCACATTTATTTTTACATTTTTGATTTGCGTATGCTTTGCTAAAAATGAGAACGTTTGTAGTTTATTTAACGAAGGACCAACTTTGAAAGCTTCCTTGTCAACACGATTATCGGTTCACCTTTAAGTTTTAAAACTTGTTTGGCATTTTGTTGTATATATTCAGTTTAAGATTTTGACGGTTCTCCGGTTTTTGTACGTGTAGGGTTTTTGTAGGAAGATCCGTTCACGCGTTTGTTGAACCTTTTATTAGACGACGCCAGTACAACGTCGAACATTTCATGTTAGTAGATTTTGTCTTTATAAATGGAAAGAATATTTGGCTGTATTTTTGAGTTCTCTAAAACTGGGTTTCTAACAGCTGCATGTTTGTTAATCAATAAACGAAAGGAATGGGCTGAGAGAACATGAAGTTCAAAACGAGAAGAAACAAAAAAACATTGAAGCTATATTTTGCGACAAGCAAAATAACAAAAAAAATTAACGGCCCATTCCGAGAATTATTCTAATTTAAAACTTCTCTCTGTGTTTTTTGAGATATTACAGTGTGTGTGTGTGTGTGTGTGTGTGTGTGTGTGTGTGTGTGTGTGTGTGTGTGTGTGTGTGTGTGTGCGTGCGTGCGTGCGTGCGTGCGTGCGTGCGTGCGCGTACACTTACGCTACACGTAAACATGGATGTGTGTGCGTTTGTAAACATTTTATCCCTCTGAATTCGACTCAAGTGCAAAACTTAAAGTAGCTTTAACCTCTTTATCATTATCAAACGTCAGTGAATAACGCAGCGTGTCCTGCTAACGGAAGCCATCTTAAAACAGAGTGTGTGTTGTACTTCTTTTTATATACTAGTGTGTTTGTATCTGACCGAGGGTGTCAGTCCCTCACTGCCCGGCCCGCCACCACCACACTGACTGCTGGACCCCCGTCACCCCAGTCCGGTAAATATCTGCAGAATTCCACCTCATTGACAGGAAATAAACACCCCGTCAGTGAAAATCACTGCCCCGCTCATCTCGCCTCGAAAGCCTCCCCAGAAAAATGTCATGAATAATGGATGCATTTGATTTATTTATCTTTTCAGGCGACTCTGGAAGTGTTTGAGTTAATGTGAGGAGATGCATTGGACTCGTGAAGTCACGGTGAGGCCAGTCTTTCCGTGCCTGCAACGTGAGACGCGAAGCTGGAGAACATGAGCGCGAGGCCTCGCCATTAAAAGGTCACGTCGCTATTTACCATGTTTGCCGATCTTTCTGTTTGGTTCGCGGCTCTGTGGTACAAACAGGATTCTGAAGCTTTTTGGGATCCTGGTTTAAGAACCGCAAAGTTCTTAAAAGATTCTCGATTGCGCTTTTGCCTTTAGGAGATTTGAATGTTTTATTGTCATGAACATGACGGTTCTTCTCAAATAGAGGACTGACATTGTTAAATCTTATTCTTGCGTGATGCTAAGGATTCTACAGAAAATACATTAGAAGTACCTTTACAGAAAAAAAATCAGTAATTTAATTAAGCAATTAAGCATTGTAATTAAGTTGGTTACGTCTTCTTTGTTACCGTATATCAAATACATTTTACTTCAAGTTATTCACAACCTGTGTTCTGTTCACTTCCACAATCCATAGACTAAATTCTTAAATAACTGATTAAAATTTTAATTGCAGTTACGTTTAGCGTCCCCTGTTGGTCACGGTGGGGAATACTGATGACGTGGGTGGGAAACTATGAAAAAACGCACATCATAACACACTTTTATTTATTATCAGCAACTTAATGTTAACTTCAATAACATTTGCTCATACTTTGTCTTCAGCTGCCGGTGATCCATCAGTGGAAGACGGTTGCAAAAGAAAATTGATGTATGGATGGATGTGCAATTAAGCTATTATTATTAGATGATGATAATAATAATAATAATAATAATAATAATTAGTGTTGATGACTCCGATTAAGACTTGGGTTTTAGATTAAGACTCCGATTCTTAAGACAGTTAATTAGAAACTGTAAATATTTGTGGAAAAAATAAACAAAAGAATGTGTTTTCTGATAAGTCCAAGTTGATTATTCCACCTGAAACTAAGGCGAATACCTTGATGTAACCGTCCAATTAAACACCGATCTGTTTGAATTCAAGCAGCTATAAATCAGGAGAATGAACGGGGCATTTTTAGGTTATCCTCATGAAAAAATAAACGGCTGAAATCCAATTTAAAACAGGGCATTTAAAACACATTTAAAAACGAATGGCAATGCGCTATAGCAATACTACATTTTTACCTAGACGAAAATAATGGATACTGATAATGTTCATAATTAATAAGAACATCCCAGAGAAGCGATGGCTGCCCGCCACATACCGGATGAATAATTGAGCGTCTGTGGGAACAGGAGAGGCGGACGGGATCGGTGTCACGGCACGGCCCGGCTTCTCTTTCCGCACTTCTAACTGTGCGCCATTGGCACCCGCGCCGCGCTCTGGAGCGAAGTGAAACACCGGCGATTGTTCCATGTGCTCCAAAAATTATTATTACTATTATTTTTTTTTTCGTTTTTCTAATAATCATTATTAAACACTGTCAGGTTGCAAACTTGCAATATTATATTTTAACAAATCGATCATTTTAAAGACTATCAGTTTTTTTTTATGTGGCGATGGTGATCGGAGGAATAAAGATGTGTTTAGTGACGTTTGCCCACAGAAGTTCATTAAAGTTTTACCGCAAAAGATTTCAGGGGTCAGCCGAGGTAAAGTGAAGAATCCAAAGAAAACGTATACTGCAAATAGACGAGAACCCCATGGTGGCATTTTGAAAAGCACGATCACTTTATAAATATAAATTATTCACAATATAAATTGCAATAAATAATATTACTGCATGTATTTTCGTTTTTATTTTAATATATCGGTTGTGTGGTTGTATTAATATATATTTTTTTTAATTTACAAAGTTTGATATGTTCACGTGGACATGAAAATCACAGTAAAATTGGCACAAACATCACTACAACTTTTATTATAAACATGTTGTGTACATTTTACAAACATTTAAAAGACATTTTGGCCATGTAACATGTTTAAATACTTGATATTGAAAGTTATAATTTAATTTAAACAAGTGCAGCTAACACACTCACATAAAAATAGAGATATCTCGCATACACACATGTGGATATAAATCAACACGTTACAATACAAAGCAGAACACTATCAATTCAATCATTCCGAAAAGACAATACCAATATGTTTGCAAATGAGTGAGGCAAGAGTCATTGTTTATTGTTGATTAATACGATCTAAACAAAAATTACATATATTCATGTCAATCTCAAACTTCAATCAAATTCGAAACAAAGACGTTATGTAAGTGAATTTAATGTCATAGTTTGATAACGTCGGTGTGCGCGCGCACGCTACAGTGAGGGGGTGTGTGGAGGCGGGGAGCGGGAGCTGATGCTGCCAATGGAAACGGCAAACGCGTGGAGCGTCGAGCCAGAGCGACGCGGCGCCTTCATGTCAGGTCCACTCACCTGCGCGGTGCACGAAGACGATGATGGCCATGAACGGCAAGCAGCACTTCTCCATGCACACTGCTCTGCACCCGAGCTCCGAGACCATGCGGCGGGTGTGCATCCCTCCCCCGCAGGTACGTCTCGCGCTAATCCCGTCGCATTGTCTCGGTTCTGTCACGTCGAGGTGCTTCGACTCGCACCAGCATCCCTCCATCCATCCCTCCCTCCCTCCCCAGTCTCTCTCCTCTCTCTCTCTCTCTCATCCTGCACTGCTTTCATATTAATTTTTATGACCTGTGCGTTGAGGAGGGTGCTTGGGAATGTTCTTTAATTCGGAGTTGACACAATTCCCCACTGACTTCCACGTGCGTGTTCTTGTCTCCAGCTCCAGGGCAATATATTCACTGGCTTTGATGAAAGTCTGCTGGCCCGCGCTGAAGCTCTGGCGGCGGCTGACATCGTCTCTCACGGCAAGAGTCACCCTTTCAAGGCGGACGTGACCTACCATACCATGAGCAGTGTGCCCTGCACCTCTTCCTCCACTGTGCCCATATCCCACCCGTCCTCCAACCTGCCCTCTCACCATCACCATCATCATCATCATCATCTCAGCCACCAGACCTTGGACGGAGATCTCCTAGAGCACATTTCCTCGACACTCTCCGTCAGCGGGATGGGAGCTTCGCCGGATCCGGCGGTGATGACCACACAAGCCCACCAGCACCACCTGCAGATGGGGCACCTGCACCAGGCCATGGCCATGGGTCACCCGCACACCCTGTCGGTGCACAACGGCATGACGTGCGTCAGCGACGTGGAGTCGGATCCGAGAGAGCTGGAGGCGTTCGCCGAGAGATTCAAGCAGCGACGGATCAAGCTCGGAGTCACCCAGGCGGATGTCGGCTCTGCCCTCGCCAACCTGAAGATACCCGGGGTGGGCTCGCTGAGCCAAAGCACCATTTGCAGGTTCGAGTCGTTGACTCTCTCCCACAACAACATGATCGCCCTCAAGCCCGTTCTGCAAGCCTGGCTGGAGGAAGCCGAGGCGGCTTACCGGGAGAAGAACGGCAAACCCGAGTTTTTCAACGCGAACGAACGGAAACGCAAGCGCACCTCCATCGCGGCGCCGGAGAAACGCTCTCTCGAGGCGTATTTCGCCATCCAGCCGCGGCCGTCGTCGGAGAAAATCGCGGCTATCGCGGAGAAGCTGGATCTAAAAAAGAACGTGGTTCGGGTTTGGTTCTGTAATCAGCGGCAAAAACAGAAGAGGATGAAGTATTCGGCGGTTCATTAGTTTAACGCGAGTGGAACTTGTTTGGAGCACGAGGGATCAAACTCGAATTAAAAGTCCCGTTGCCCCGGCGTGCATCATTTATGCTTTAAATGAAAGTCTTAAACTTCCAAAAAGTGAAAACGATTGGATAAAAGCATTTCATTTCAAAACTAACGTTCATTGGTTCGGGAGTTTATTCAGATTTTGAACGAAAACAATTTCCTTCAACGTTCGCAATGTTTGGAATACACAGCACTTTCAGTTTAAAACAGATATTTCACACACCTCACTGTTTTATTTATTTATACGTAAAGACATTCAGCACTTGTGTAATACTGTACCGGAATTTTTGTGAATTGTATGTTCGCTATTTGTAATATGGATATTAAAATATAATTTATCATCTGTCCTTCGAGTGAAAACTTAGAAATTAATTTATTGTGTTTTTCGAGCTTTTTTTCCCCTCATTTTTAGAAGGCTGACTGAACGACTCAATAACTTCAGTATTATAAAACAATAAATTATATTTTTAACCGTGTCCAGTGTGTTTGTGTTTGTACAGGTTACGTTTCACTTGTAAAACAGTTTGCGTTTTATACAAGTTGTTGTTATTAAGTTGGTAATTCTGTTGTGTCGCCTCGCGTGCGTATTTATATGTGTTGTGTTCTAAAACAAATCACACATTATCTCAATAATTCATTAAATCGTTTTGTTTTTATCGAAATTCATCTGGCCGGTGAACAATTAATGCAGGAAAGCGTGTCCTAATGAGCTGCTATTTGGTATGCATATATGCAGCCACTGTAAGTCTGTCACTGATCTATTATATTTGAAACATAATAAATAAACGTTTTTACACATATTTGTCAAACTTTGGTTTCTTTTCAGTCGTGAGCTTTACTATACTAATTTGATAATCTTTCGTTTGAACACAACGTTATTTTAGCTGTCCGAAACTTTCAATGTTTTCCCTCCCAATTAGAATTGAAATATTTATTCCCTCTATCTAATTAGAGGGTTGGCGGGGTGAATGGCCGCTGAATAATAAATATCTCTCTTGGCTTTGTGCAGATAGATTTGAAATTATTAAGTAATGATGATGCAATATTAATTGTATATTGGTATAAAACAGGCAGAGAGCTGAGGGGCGAGTTGTTCGCTTCGCCGAGGCTCAGGGGAAGGATGAAGACCCGCTGTCACGGTAAGACCACAACCGGCTTTAATTCGGAAAGACGAATTGCGCGTTTTCTAAGTGGATTCATTACTTTTATTATTTGCAATTCTTGCAAAAATATAATTTTATATTAATACAGACGTGTCTTTTTTGGAGACATTTCAAAGCTGTTTTTATGAAAATTAATTATTTTAGCCAAAATGGATTATACTACAGTTAATGCAATACCGTTGGCTTTGGTAGAATATGGATAAATCATAATATTGTTTTTAATGATTGCATATGACAAAATTGCACAGATTATCCAAATAAATATAATTTCTTACTAATTGAATTTTTTACCGTAAAGGCAAAAGCTTTATAAACTGTAAAACTACTAATGTTTTACCACCGCTAGTCGCTACATGTGAAAACTAATTAGTAGAAAAAAAACACAAAACACACAAAGCATTTAAAAATATTTGCGCGTTGTTTTTAGCGAGAATATAAGGACCGGACAGTCTTTGTTTACCTAAATGCATGAAAATATTGTTTACATGAAACGTCTCTGTTGAATTATTTTCAAGGAATATAAAAACGGACGCATTCAGCTCCAGGGGAAAAAAAAGTAAAGATTATGTAAAGAATAGCTTGCTTTTCGAAATATCGAAAAGCCCACGTCAGATCAACATTTCTTTACATTAAAACAGTCTCCATGAAAATATGAAAAGTTGAATTGATTGAATGAGGCGGATGCTGAATAATTTAGAACGGCAATTGCCATTTAGCATCATAACTCCATAACAATGGTGTAAACCAATCTAAGTTCAGCGGAGTGAAGGGCATGTGGCTAGTGGTGGGCTCTTAATTATTCATGTTATACTGAAAGACAGAGACCTACAGGCAGGAACCGGGTGTCATCAGAGACGTCACGTGGTACGCGTATAACGACAGTGACAGGTGCAGGTGTGGTGTGGGTGTTTGTGTGCGTGTGTGTGTGTGTGTGTGTGTGTGTGTGTGTGTGTGTGTATACACGTTTATATGTTGTGTATAACGTCTATGTATGTAAATTCACATCTGTGTGTGTGTGTGTGTGTGTGTGTGTGTGTGTGTGTATACACGTTTATATGTTGTGTATAACGTATGTAAATTCACATCTGTGTGTGTGTGTGCGTGCGTGCGTGCGTGCGTGCGTGCGTGTGTGCGTGTGTGTTCAGTATCTTGAAAATGTAAAAAAAAAAAAACCGTTCAAAGTCGGGTTAACTATATGGCGACTAGTTTAGATTCTGGAGACTATCAGCAGAACTATTTCAAAAATATTACGGGTTAGTATTCCTCAGCTGAACACTCACATTATTTTTTTTCCAGCTCTTTAAATTCGCATATGATCTAGAGCGCGCGCACATCAAGCACTTCCATTCGAAGCTACACGCCTGTCTGCGAGACGGAAAAAGAGAGAATCCGTGTTTTTATTTGAGAGTAAAAGAGATGTGACAGAATGAGGCTGCTGGTCTGTATCTCTCTCTCCCTCCGCGGACACGGTTGTCCCGGCGCCGGCACTTAACGGCTCCCGCACCGGAATGGCAGAGCTAAGACTCCGGCCTTTCTATTATTCATTCAGCGCCCGCAGCAATACACGAGAGCAGAGCCAATGCGCGGACAGACGCGAGTCCGCTGTGTTTTCATCGTCCTCTCGTATCATCGTCACGCGCTAAGTCATCTCGGCCATTTTCTCCAAGGTGTCTATGCGATCACCCGGGCGGAGTCAGTCAGTCAGTCATACCGTTACACGGAAACTTCCGGTCGTTTGCGGCCCTTTTGATTTTGATACACAAATACCGACAGTCTCACGAAAAGAAAGAACAAGATCAGCAGAAACTTTGGGTGTTGGAGTCACAGACAGACAGAAACGAGAAAGAAGTGAAGAAAGAGAAAAAGAAAAAGAGAGAAGGACAAACAAAGAGAGAGAGAGAAAGAAAAAACAGAATGAGAGAAGGCAAAGACACACAATCTGGCCAGGCAGATGACAGACAGAAGACATTTCCGAAGTAAAAAAAGCACAAAATTGCTGAACGATTGTAGGATAAAACGTTTCATTGATACATTTCAAAAACATACATTTATCAAGAAAGAGATTTGTACAATTCCATTTTACACAATAAATAAAACAATCTTAATTTAATAACATGTTTTTGCGCAGTTCCTGTTTAGTCACAGGACAGGATGAAAATGTATAGAAAATATAAATATGGATCTTAATAAATTAATTAAACTAAAAGTTAGTTTTGGTGGTTGGACCCATTCAACTTCTGGACACACTTCTTGATGTTCTCCAGGAAGTGTTTCAGAAGAATTTCGTTACGCTGTGTGCCGTCCGTGTGAGGTTTGCAGCTTTTCTGAAACACAGATCCCAGTTCAGCATCACTTAACGAGGCCGAGTGCAGGACATGATGATGAAGGATCTCAGCTCACCTCATTGTCCTTGTGGTTCAGCAGGCAACTTCTCAGTCGTCGACGGACGTCTTGAAGAACCTTGACCGTGGACAGCTTCTTCAGTTCTTGCTCGGCCTGGCAGAAAAACCTCTTCTGCACAGACAACAATGTGTTAAAAAGGATTTTATATACGTACATGCTAAAACCGATCTATATTCTGAAGTGCTTCTCCATTTCTGGGTCACTGGGAGCTGGAGCCAATCCCAGCCACTCTGGGCCTAAAGGCAGGACACACCCTGGATTTCCGGCCAATCACAGAGCAGGACACATTCATGCTCTAATTTTAAAGGCTCTAATTCTCCTGAACGCATGAGTATACTGTGGGAAGAAACCAAACACCTAGAGGAAACCCAAGCAAGCGCAGGGAGAACATACAAGCTCCACACAGAAAGACCCCGACTGGAGCACCACCAGCCAAAATTAAAAATGAAACCTTAAACTGAAAAATGAAATTTTGGGAAAAACCCAAAAAGAAAAACAAGAATGTGACATTCCAACACAGTCAAGCTGATTTAACAAAAACAAAAGATCAATCTTTATGGGGGAAATTGATGGAGTCTCTAAATCAGCATTGGGGTTTTGCACACAAACATCAAAACTAAACAAATTGCAAATGTTTATTTTTGCATTTGCATTTATGCACTAAAATGTTTATTTTGATCAAAATAGATTTTAATCTTAATTTGAAAAGTAGAATTCTGTAAAATTGCCTCCAGCTCCAAGTTACCCAGAAGTGGAAATACAGTTTAGAAAATAACAGAACTTGTTTATTCATAATCATTCTAGTCAATGTCAGTCATTATGAATTACTGTATTTACGAGAATGTAACCTAAGCACCCCCTTGATTTCTCAGACACAAATTAGAAAAAATATTTTTTTGTTTCTGGCTAAATTACATTAATTTTCTCTTTAAAAGACTACTTTTTCTTTATTTAACAAACGTATCACTTCAATGTTGTTTTACTTACAAATAATAAAACAATAATCTATTCTAGCATCGAACCTACACCTCCCATCATGCTTTGCTGCTCACTGGTTCCCATGAGAGTTTGGCTTAAAGAGCATAGCATAAAGCTAACTGAGCTTGGTTTTTGTCAGAAGTATTAGATCTGTCAATTTCTCTCTGTGTAGCAGAGCCATTTGNAGTGGAAAAACATTAAATACTGTACGGTTTTACCAACAAAACAATTAACAAATAAGCGACCTTATAAATGTAACGAAAAGTGTTCGTCTCTTATACGAAAGAAAGCGCATCTCACATCACAGTTCAGGACGCCGTCCTCACGCAGATCCAGCAGGAAAGTGTCGTTCTAGAAGACCAAAAAGACAAAAGTCAAATAAAGAAGCTGCATCTCCACGTCCAGCACATCTTACCATGTGGAGCTCATGGTTCATCAGCACGTTCACAAGCTGTTTGCAGTCGTGATCTTTAATCGCAGCCGCCGTGGCCAAAGAGGCAAAGGCCAGAAACATCAACACCTTCATCATCTCGTCTCTCGGCGTCGATATGTTTCTCACGACTGGTGGATTTCCAGAGGAAGCTATCGATTCACTGCTGTTTGGGTTT
Organism: Paedocypris carbunculus; assembly: GCA_028128575.1. Lineage (NCBI taxonomy): Eukaryota > Metazoa > Chordata > Actinopteri > Cypriniformes > Paedocypris > Paedocypris carbunculus. Next base: position 149,858 of record SOMO01000211.1, on the reverse strand, counting down.
ATATACATGACCAAAGATGCTGCCACAGCTCTTGCGCAATGCAAGCGGTAAGAAGCGTCGTCAGATGGATATCTTGATGGAGATGTGGTTGATAGCAGACCTGCCATTATTTCTGTGAAGAACGGAACTGACAAATCCGTAGAAAGACCAGAATGATTTTGTGGGGCATGTACTGATATTAATACTGATAACGCTGTGCTGGGATTAATACTGATAACTTGAAGCGCTTTGCACAGTCTGTTAAAAAATATATCGGAATGATGGTATCACAAACCTGAAAACTAACCGGGTTTTAGTATAAATACAAAAATGTATTTTATATTTGCTTTTATATGTCACCTCTGTATGTTTAAATTATTTAATTTAATAATTAAATAGTCAACGAAACCATAAAAACCAAACCACCATCATCATTCTGTCTGTTTGTCAGAATATTATATACTATTTATAATAGAAACTTCTGAAATTGAAGTGAACTGAACTGTCAACTGAAAGTGATAAAGCAAAAAAAATGTCAGAATCTTAAGGTAAAAACCAGCATTTACGTTTACTTTTTTCTGGAGTATTGGACTGTGTACTCAACCACAGAAATTGCTCAAACTATGGCCCGGTGACAAAGATGGCCCATGTTGATCTTTGATATGACCCACCATCATAAAAAAATACTGTAAACCCCTGGGCAAAACCCCTGAAACTTACATTTTACATTAACTTTCTACGTCATGTGTTTTTTAGGAATATGGCCACGTCGACAATAAACTCAAGTCAAGCAGATCACAACACGCCTTTATTCTGCTTCGAAAACACATTTCCACTGACTAGTACAAACCATACAAGCTGGGAATCCTGAGAAACCATCAGCCGGACCACCGACATGAACTGCGGCATTTGGACAGCCCCTTTAGAAGAGTCAGCCATTCCTAGCAGCATTCAGATATTCTGATGGTGATCAATGCACGTAGGCGTTGAGAGTGTTGATGCTGCACTTTGTGATCTCGGAGCACTGGTCCTGGTTCTTCCTAATCCTGTAGAAGTGCTCCACGTAGTTGGATCGGCCCAAGAGCTCCACAAAATCTTCATCATGGGTGATGATGAGCAGCTGAAAGTTACGTTGACGAGAGCGATTCTTGATTATCCTGCAGAAACAGGAGGAACATGTTCAGCTACACCATTACGGATGACAATTTGGGATTGTTTAATTCAACATTCTATGTAATTGTTGATCTCTTTAACGTACAAAGAACAACACAATCTTTAAAACCAAGTCTAACACAATTTGCAGTGCTTCAGTGCTGATAAAATGCTAAGAAGAAAAAGCTAATAGCTCTCATGATCAAAATGTGTATTTAATATGATTCATAATAATATTGATTATGGTTGAGTGTCTTCTCTTGTTGTTTTGTTCCAAAGCTTCATGTGAAAAATACATTTCCCCATTATGGAAAACGTATTTCTATTACGTATATGGAACTAAAAGGCATTTTGCTAGTGATTCCCATATCACATTTTTAAACCACAATAAACAGCCATTGTAAGGTTTGAGGACCAGGCGCTGTTAGCGTCAATTTAGAGTCAATCGATGCTAAAATTGACTCGAAACAATTCAAAACAAACAAACAAACAAACAAAAAAAATCACTGAAGCATTTTTAACAGCTTCTGCCATTTATTTGAATGGCAGTTTGTGAGAGAAAACGTGAAACTGAAACCGAAACTGTGAAACTAACCGATCAGCAAAAAACAGAGGATAACTTTCGTGGAACTGCAAAAATGAAGAGTTACTCACGTTAACAAACCACAATAAAGTTAAACTGAAAATTCAATAACCAGTGCACAGAGAGTCTGCAGCATTAAAAACACTGGTAAAAATCTAAATTTCAATACGCATTTTTTTCAATTATTGTTTTTTTTTTTAATTATTGCCATGCTTATTAAATTGTACTTTTTACAAGCGACAATCGAATCGGCTTGTTAGATTTCTGTCGACGTACAATGAGTTGAACATATGAAAATAAAAGTGACATGTGTAAACTTACTCCACAAGCGCATGAGCCAAAGACTCGATATTCTCTCTGTCCAGGTTGGTTGTGGGCTCATCCAGGGCCAGAATCCCACAGTTCAGACAGAATGTCTCAGCCAGAGCCAGTCGTATTATGAGTGAAGCCAGAACCTACACGTCACCGCCAGAGAAGCTACATTAACAATCATTGTGCGTCAGTAAAAACACCTCAATGTAATAAACACAAGACATCAATGTAACAAGCTTGTTCAGTCTTCTGGGTAAAAACAACCTAAGCGTTTTTCACCTTTTGTCCTGCGCTGCAACGTCCTCTCATGTCCAGAGCCGTGTCTCCTTTGATCATCACCACCCTGTAGTTATAAGTCCGTCTTTTCACTCCAGCCGATGCGTTCTCATCCACGTCAGAGCGAATCTCCACATACTCGATATCTGTGGTGGACACACATAAGACGCTTTAACCAAGTGTTGATCATTTATTGATTTTCAAACAAATTCTGTATTGCCTTACTAAATTACTAAACTACTTGCATTACTAAAATGCCTAAAAAATATGTTTCATGTAAATTAAAATTACATAATAAAAATCACTATTTGTTGTGGAAACTTCTACTCCTAATACTATATTATGCTGTTTAATTGTTCTTCCCCAATGTAAAAAAAAAAAACCTCTACTCTAATGAGAGAAAAATTGATCAATAATTATGAATTGATCCTTCACATATATAATATTACACATTAGTTAATGCACTAAAAGCACAAGTGCGTACATCAAATCCGAGACTTGGTTGGATTCAAAACTGACCTTGTCCTCTGTACGTGCTTCTCCACAAGTCACGGATGATTTTATTAATCTCCTCCATCTTCATGCTGTGGAACTTCATTATTGTTCTACAACAACATGTCCAGTGTCAGTGATCAGCGAAAGCATTGTTTTAAAACAATTCTCTTCAAATACAGAACAACAGAAGCGTGAAACCCCATAAAACAAATGAAAAAGGTAATAAGAAACTAACTAAACTAAATAATTAGCATGAATCCAAGAACGCTTACAAATGCTTAGAGTTTGCAGTGAATAAAAGTCTTTAAACGTACTTCATGTCAGTTTATTTTACTACGTATATTCCCCAATACAGCAATCCCTCGTTTATCGCGGTAGATACGTTCCAAGACCGACTGCGATAGGTGAATTTCCGCGATTGGAGGCACACAACATTTACGTATTTATTTATCACTTATTCAGACTTTTTTCAACACTTTTTCACGTAGTATTCTTTATTAAAGTAATGTTAACAAACATCTCCTCACCGCACGCGTCGTCCCCGCAGAGATATTAATTTTCAAAGTGTTTGATCGGGCGGGAGCGCTGGGGCTCGCATGTGCCCAGTAGCCGTAGTGACGTGATGACGTTGACGGGTGACGTCAGACCGAAACCGAAAGGACGAGAATGTAGCTCCGACGCCGTTTGGTCATCTCTTTGGTTTGCTTTTGTGCTATTTAAATGTTTTGTAACGCTCTCCACCGGGTTGCCCGGACGGGAAATAACACTGCTCATTAAAGGTTTTGTTGAGCTTCCCTTCTTATTTTTGGCGACCTGTGGCCAGGCTGACGCATTACATCGGGAAAAAATTAATCCGCAGCGAATCTGCAATAGATGAACCGCAAAGTAGCGAGGGATTACTGTAATCATTTTGGTTATACAGCTGTAACTCGGGCAGTAAAACATGGTTTGGTGCATGAACAAACCATCAAAAAAGCATCTATTGAAAATCAATGCAGATTATCAATTTAATGATTAACCATAAAGGTCAGTGGAACACAATTACGTAGAAATGGTAAAGATGAATCAAACGCTTCCGCTGTGACAAAGGATGATTCTAACCCCCACACAGCACACTGGTGCCATTTTTGTGAAGGTGTGACGTAGGTCAGATAAACATCAAAACCAAAATTGACGACTTGAGCCTTCCTCCATGTTCACCACAGTAAAAAAGTCAGTAGTAACACGTTTTTATTTGGGCTTTCTTGAGGTAAAAGATATTGCTGAAGACTCTTTCGGTGACAATACGAAAACCAGACGAATACAACAAATTCGAAACTAATTTGAGCGAGAATCCAAAACGTGTAGATTCCGCCTTAGTTGGCATTTGTGTCTGACTGGATAAAGTTGGGCTTGTGAACAAATACCAGGTCAACTGAAGTGTCCATGAGCTCAACCCTATCTGCGCCCTGGCTTGAGACTGCGCAAAATTACATTTTTAAATACAAGTATAAATCATCCTCTTATGCAATTTGAGAGTGGTAAAGTTGTGGAGAGACTTTTGCATTGTCACTTGCCAAAACACTGACATGCTTCTGTGCTGTTCATCATCTTACAACACCTTCACCTTCACTAACTTGTTGCATGGTAGAACCTCAACAAAATGTAAGTCACATTGAATAAAAGTGTTTACTAAATTGATATGATGAAGTCTGAAATTGATATGATTTTTTTATATCTGAATTGTTCATTTGATAAAAACATTGTCAACAGTAACTTGTTTTTGACATACCTCAATTAATTTTTTTCTAAAAATTAAACCAACCATTTTTATTTTGTTAAACATAAATCAAAAGCACATGATAGCTGAGTCAGTTTTCCTCTTATCAATTATTTATGTGCAAAGGTCTGCTAAACCACATCAAAACCAACTCTGCACCTTAAAAAAAAACCCCACTAAAACTCCACGAATACAAAAGCTCACTTACTGGTCTAGGGCTTTATAGTAGATATCAAGATCCTTATTGGCCAGCTCAGTGGTTCTCATGACAATCATTTTGTCTCGATAGAGGTTTTCAGCCTTGCTGTACTTGTCCTCTCTGAGAAGTTTTTTGAAATGGAGGATCTCGTCCTCGTAGCCTCTCTGTCGACCGAGAGCGACACTGCGGTTCTTCTTTAGATCCTCCAAATTTCTTTCAACTTCTTGACGCTCTCTAGACAGAAACAGACTCGTGACAATAAACTTAAGTTACTATTGAGATTTTATTAAAGAAATAACAATACCTCACCAGTTGTGGAACGATCTAAAACACATTGACACTTTACGTATAATTGTGATTGAGTTTGTCAATATGGCCTCTAGGAACCATATCAAAGTTGTTCTCTGCTTTTAACCGTCTAGTGAAGTTACACACACACAGTGAAGTGAACGCACACGAATCCGGAGCAGTGGGTAGTCTTAAGTTCCAGGAGACTGTAGGAGATTGTATCTTGATCAAGGATTGCTTAATTCCTACTGAAATGATGATGTAGAAAACTCATCACGAGCACTTGGTCAAGCAGAGATTCTGGTTGTGCACCTAAATTAAGTTATTTATCACATGACTTTACCGTGTGAGCAAAACGAGCCTCAAAGACAGTTTTATCTAAAAGTTGACGAAAGAAGTAGATATGATGGCACTAAAAATTTTGATCAATTAATTTACAGATTGATGAAAACTTCATGAAAACTTTTCTCGCAGGATCCTTGACAGAAAACTTAGGATTGAAGATACATTGATCTTATATCAAGTAAAACAATACCTTAAGTTGAATTAATTTGCATTTGTAATAGTGCTGTCAAAGTTAACGGGTTAACGCATGTGATTTTTGCATGTGAATTTTAAGTGCTTAATCGCGTCAATTATTTTTAACGTCATTAATCACAGTTGAATTTTTTTTTTCCTGGTGCGGCTCACAGTCATTGAGTTCAGGTGTTGTCACTTAAGCACAAAGTGTTTAAGTGACACTAACCTACTTTTCCACTCTCAGCGAGTAACACAGACACCGTTCCTTTTCAACTGCAAATAACTTGCTCTGTTCAAAAAGCCAAAGCTTTACATTCATACGGATTAGATAAACAGACAACACTGTACGTATATTTCTTTTTATAATCAGACATTCTAAGCTTTATGTAGACATATGTTTCATGTTAGAATGATAAGTATTTATCAAGTTACAGTTCGTTTTCAGCAAAACACGCTTCATGTTTTAGTTTTATTATGTTTACAAAAAACACAACGTTCTGTTTTTATTAAGAGTATAACCTAAAAAAAAATATGTACTTCAAACTTTCAATTGATGGATAACACTTATGTAAGACCAAAAATGACTTTTTTGTGTTTTATATTGAAAAAATAAAACAAAAACACAATACATTGCAAATTGAACTAAAATTATACAAAATTATTTTACATTATTTAAACTAGTGTTTATTTAGTGTTGAGTTTACAATAATTTCCGTATTACACCTCAATATCCAATATTACAAGCTTCAGTCATTTAATCACAAATTACCGCGGTTATTTGTTCAGGGAAGTCCGATTAACTAGTTAAAAAAATTAATCAATTAAGTTTGACAGCCCTAATTTTAATTTATTTCGGTAAATTGCCCACATATTGCCCACAAGATTCGCATTATGCCATTTTTACCTAATTGTACAGTTTTAACAGTGCTGAACACATACTTGCGCAGCTGAAGAATTCCCATGTTCCCCATCTCTTTGACAAGGACCTCATGTTTCCTAGACACTTCCTTTAGCTCCTCTTCACGTTTTCGTAAGGTTAAGTTGTCTTGCAGCCAGCGTTCCTGAACCTGCAACCAAAATAAAAAGCATTAAGTTGTTAATTTCTAAAAAATTGTAATGACATGTAAGTCTCTTTGGAAAGAAGAGTCTGCTAAATGACTGAAAAATAAAGCAAAGCAAAGTAAAGAGAATTGTTAGTTTTAAATTATGTAATCTTTAGAATTGTATACACACACACACACGGAATTTAAACATACATTTTTGAAAATACATTATTTTAATTATTAAATTCACCAAAATTAATGTCATAATTCGTACATGTATTTAAGATTTTGTTTTTTATTTGGGAAAATCTCAGGTGTTTGTAATTCAGAAGTGTGTAAGTTATGTATCTAAATGTGATCTAGTTAAGTGTTTGTCCTTGATCTTTTACCAAGTGTTGATCTTATTAAAGCATTTAACATTGAGGCAAGTCAAGTTTTAGTTTTAGTGTGGGTAAATACATCTCACAACAGGTTTGGCTTTCCTGTTATTAGTCACTGAATCATGCTCAGAGATTATCAGTTGATTTCAGAATTTGGGCTGAAGTCAAATAATGGGTATACCCAAGAACAAGTTAAAGTTGTCATTTCAGATATAGACAAAAAAAAATCTAATTTTTTTTTGCACTAAAACAATACAAAAATGCTAAAAACGAAAGTTTCTGGGGAAAAAAGGCATCTGATAAAAGTTGCCGACATGGGTCATTTACACTTAATCCAGGAAAAGCCATATTTCTTACTCAAACATTAGCCTCAATAATAAAAACTAAATTAATTTACATTCATTTAATTGAAATACATTAATTTGAAACTTTCTCCAGAATGAACATTTTATGTATATAAAAAAATTAATTAAAACAATTTTACAAGATTTATTTACATGATTCAATTTTAAGCATCAGCACTGCCTGATAAAGCACATTTTAGTTAAATCAGAATTAGTTTGCAAAACCTAGTCCTATTAGTCCTCATCTTCCTGTCAGCATTTCATCAAGCAAGACAAAATGCATGTGTTGTTGCTGTTGTTGATCTAAATGTTTGTTGTTTCAAAAAACCGATTGAATTCAATCTCCATCAATGGTTCTCAAACATAAGGCGTGATCGTAAAGGACGTAAAGGACTACCAATACAGATACAGCAGCCTTTCGTCCAAGATAAAATTAACTCTGACTCTGGCTTCCCGGACGACAATGCGGTTTAAACAATTGCATGTACTAAAAGAACGTGTTACTCGACTAAATTACTTGAAAAGTAGAAATCTTTACACATTACCTTCTGTGTGTTGATGTCATTTTTGATGCTGTCCATGTCTTTAGTGATACTTTCTTGCTGCTTTTCTGCACCATGTAGGTTTTTTTCCACACCCCGCAGCTCGGTTTCTTTTTGCTAAATGAGTAACACATTGATTAACGGAATAGGAAAAAGCATTTTTCTAGCTTCACATAAAAAAAGGTATAATTACAAAACAAAGACAATTTGAAACGTTTTTTTTTTACCAATATTATAACTCAAATGTATTCAAGACTGTAATAAATACATGCACACACAAGGCACACTTTGACCTTGTATCATACCTCTTTGTACGTGTCTTTGCCTTCATCCATGTACTTGCTGATCTCTCGTTCATAGATGTTCAGTTCCTTTAATTGCTCTTTAGTCATGTTGATCTAAAACAAAGACAATTCCCGCAGATCCACCAATTCAAAATCCAATTAGCTTCCAACAGTTTAATGTTGCTTATTTCTTTGAAAACACAATCATGAAGACCTCCTTCTGTCCCTCCTCTTGCTTCTTCCTCCTGCTGTCAACTAGATCCTGCTTCTCCAGCTGGAGCCTCTTCAGGGCAGATGCAAGAGGCGACCCCTGCTCCTCTGCCTCCTATTCAACACACACATCGTGACTGCATGGTTAAATCATGCTTTCAAACACATGGTTTGTTCATTACAATTTAACATAAACATTCGTAAAATATCTCTGGTCTGGAACAAACATCACACCACGTATTGTATGCATTTTGGTAAATATGAGCATATATAAATGAGACACTGCCATGTTAAATCAGTTTCAGCATTTAGGTTGATCTAATGTTGGAAACTTAAAAACATAAACCGACAAGTTTCAGTTTGGAATGCCAAAAATGTGTCTTTAATGATATGTAACACTTGTTTGAAAACTACCATGTTTGACATTTGTGCTAATTGTGTCAAAGGAAACATCTAACTTAGCTTTCTTGTGCTGCAATTGAACAGAAAAACAGTTAAGCCTAAGTCCAGCCTCTTGTCTGTCTGTTTACCTGAATATCATGATATAATATTGTTATAGTCAAAACTGTGTGGAAAATATCCGAGGCTTCACCTGAATGTCTTGATGGAGGGCCTGGATGTCAGTGGAAAGATCCACAGACTGCTCTTTAAGCTGCTGACATTTCTGCATGTTGCTGGAGATCTGCAGCTTTTCTTCACGGATTTCGTTCACACTGCTCTTCAGGGCCTGGATCTGCTCCTGCTGGTCACTGATCAGTTTCTGCTTCAGCTCCATCTTACTGCAGACTAGATGAAGATGAAGAGTGAGGACAAGTATGATCATATGAACTACACAACACAAACAAATTCTAATTTACATTTTTATTTGTCACATACACATTATATATCATGGTGGTTGGGGGGTGCAATCAAAGAAATACAATAAAAAACACAATAATTACAAAATTACAGTGCAAATAAAGACAAAATATAAACAAAACTCAATTGTAAAAAATAAACCAAACTCAATTGTATTTTTATGGTGTTGTCACAGTCAGGATGCCACTGCAGAGTAAAGATCTCATGCAGCTAAAGCCAGTGATGGATCCAATTTCACAGAAATAGATCATAAGTGTGTTAGAAATTGCTTGGGCGTGCCATCATTCAAAATATAAACATTTCAATATAGACACACATAAAAATACACATGGAATAGATTGTACACATAAACATTGTAACGAATGATTAGGCAATACGTACGGTATATACAATATCTTGCGTTTTTAATCAAAATGGGAAAAGTGTGGTTTGTCTAGGCATTGCTAAAAAATACATAGGCAGTAGAAAAATGCCAGTGCATCTTGTGTCAAGAGTGAAATGTGAAAAAAATTAAATATCTTACACAGGGTTTCTACACTTTCTGAAAGATACAATTTAAGCACTTTTCAAGCACCTTCAAGGCCCATATGCAAGTTTTTCCAGCACCATATAGTTGTGGTAAAACATATATTTAAACCTATGCCTAAACACAATCAAAATGAAACATTGCCATCATGGGGGAACGTTTTGTTGTATTGGTGGAAAAAAATGGACATTACATTTTAGTAGATCTTACTAACATTACAGGCAAAATAAAAAAAAACAAAAACTTTTTTTAAAGTAAGAAATTAGACAACTGCCATTCTCCTCAATTTTTAGCAAAGTGTCTGACAAAGTGTGACAAAGCCAGGAACACTGCAACAATAAAGGTGTTCATGCTTCCCACTTTCTGCACTTTTAATCAGACCATGATCATAGCGATCACAGGCTGTTTATTCACAGACTCACTTGATTTATCTGTGTCTCTCTCGGAGTCTGTGATTCAAAAGTCAAGTGAAACCAGACACAGAGCTGGAGAACCGCCCAAGTTTTAAACTGGTCCCTCGGACGTGCACTTATCCGGATTCCACTATATAAATTTCAGGCATTTTCAAGCACTTCATTTAAAATTCAAGCATTTCCAAGACCTTAAAAATCTACTACTTTTCTTTCGGCTTTTCCCTTTTCAGGGGTCGCCACAACGAATCATCCCTTTCCACCTCATTCTATCCTGAGTATCTTCTACTCTGACCCCAGCCAACCTCATGTCCTCTCTTTTAAAATTGAAGCATTTTCAAGGATTTCACCCAAAGGAACCCTGCTTACAATAAAAAAAACTGCACAACACTATATCAGGAAAAATATAAGAATCACCACCTTATTCTTGAGCTGTCATTGTACTATCGCATGTCAACTTCAGGCTCCGTGCTTCTTCTACAACCCATTTTAGAAGTGTTTGTCAAAGAAGAGGAACGTACCGCTGTCCTTTTCGTGCTGGGTTTCTCGTTTCTCCCGGCTGACTTGCTGCATACTGCGGCTCAGGTCGATCCCGTGCAGACCGGCTGCACACTGAGCGATCATCTTCTCCACATCTTTTAGATCCAGCTATATCTCAAAGCAAAGAAGAAACACTCCATTTTCACAATGTAGTCGCACTTCAAATTAAAGTTGAATTATTTTAGCCAGAAAGATCAATCAAAGTTTTAAGACAAAGAAGAAAACTGTTCCACTTGATTTATTTTTTAAATTTAAAACATTTTCTGAATTCTGAGTACAAGTAAAAAAAAAAAAAATTACAAAAAGAAAATGTTCTCAGACCTGATAGCGATCCATGAGAGAGATATCCTGCAGACAGTCTTTAGCCGTTTCTTCTTCAGACATCAGTGTGCTAAGCAACATTTCCTGCTCTTCGATTGTTGTCTTCACCTGTTCAATGCTTCGTTTCACACTCAGAGATTTATTTTTGAGCTCCGGAAGCTCTTTTTCCCCAAGTTCTAGAACTGATTCTCTACCGGGATAGAGAATAAAAGTCATATTATTGTACTGTTGTTTAAATAACCACATGACATTAAAAAGAAAACAGACTCACTTTTACACAAAAAAGGTAATTTGCAAAGATTGGAGTTAATAATGATTAAGTTATAGTATTTATTCTAGTATCTAGACGTTTTTCTTTTACTGCAGCCTTACAAAAACTGTCTGTGCTTATGTGTATTAATAATAGTGTTTTAACTTCTGTGTTTGTGTGCTTCAAATGTTTATGTCTAAGCATATATGCACATTATTGAGCTGCAGGTAAATTGTGCGTAAACTTGCACACATGTACGATTATACATATTGTGAACATGTACAAGATAATAGAGCTGTTTTATATTCCCTTAATAAAATTATGATGAATGGTTAACAATGAGAATTGATAAACAATAAATGTTGACAGGAAAAATCTTTCCCTCTATTTTTTTAGTATCGCAATGCTTCAAGAAGAAAAAAACAAACAGCGTTGTGCTAGATAGGAGTCTGTGAAATCTAATGCATGATGGGTTCTTGCCTGATGGGCTTAAGAGCCAGCATCTCATCCCGCTTGCGTTCCTTTTTCTTCAGGTCTTCTTCTGTGTTTTTCAGCTTGTCAGGGACCAGCCTCAGTTTGGACTGCATGTCATTGATGACGTCCTGGAGCTCAGCCTCGGAGGGGAAAATGCGCTGACAGACTGGACAGCAGGGCTCTCCCTCCTCAGTTAGCTGATTAACAAACTGACTATACACTGCTGTGGCACCAGCCAGCATGGCTGTTAAGAAATGAATAAACAAAGAAATAAAGATAACGTACACATGTATTTTATGTCATGCATAATTTAACATTTTATGAAAAAAAAATGAACATTTTTAAAACAAGTAAATTTGTCATTATTCAAGCATGCTGATCAGCCTAAATCTCCCTCTTACATGCAACTTAAATCAAGCCTAAAATTTAAATATCTTTATTCTAAGACACAAATGATATTTAATGTAAATGTTTTTTTAAATGAAGCATAAACTATTTATTATCTCTTTTATACCTCTCTGTTTTGAGCACTTCTTCAACTCATCTTCCAGTTTGCTCAGGTCTGTCTGAAAGTCTTGGCTGCCACAGACATTGAAAAGTCTTTCTTCGTAACTGGACAGCTGCTCTTCTTTCTGCTTGATCTGAGCCATGATGTGGGTCTTCTTCTGTTCTCCAGAGGAAAGCTCCTTACTATTAACAACAACAACAGAGGTATAACATGACCTTGAGCACTTACAATGTGACATACAAAAGCGGCATCTCTGAGAGCTACATCTAATGCACGTGTAAGTACATTTATTGTCTATACAAGAATGTCACAATGTATTAATAAATACAACATTAATGCCTTTTTATCTCTTTACCTATTAAATTTCTTTTTAAATGTTTATTTCTCTTAAGTGTAAAATTGAGGTCACCAATTTTAGAACTTGGCTTTTTCCCATTTAGCTTAACCTTTGAGCAATGCCAAAGACATTCTCTATAAATTATCACTTAATTATTTGACTCTAAATAATTATTCTAATTTCCAAGATCCTTGCAAATAAAGTCTGGACTATAAAGTTCAATTCTAAGTGTTGTCACATCATGCTACTGACTTTAGTTCACTGAGACGTTGTCTGACGGAGGCGATTTCTCTGGACTTGGTGTGAATCCAGTCTTCCAGTTCTCTCTTGTTTGGGAAGTGCCCTAATAAAGACTCTAGCTTTTTACTATGTCTCATTTTGATTTTTCTCTCTTGCTCTTCTTTATTCATCTGAAACACATAGACAAAAAAAGCACTGTTATTTCATTCCATGTTAATCTTGTAAAGTACAATTTATAAAATGTACACATACATTTTGTGAAGGTAAGCAAATCACTCATTATTTTGATGAATTAATCAATCAACATTGATGTTCTGAGTTGATGAACATCATGATTTTGAGATCAGTATCCGTTAAATCTGCACTTTTCCATTTAGTTTTTTTTAATTTTCTGCATTTTCCAGTAGTTTGAACACCACTTTCAACTCGGAAGTAGTCCATATGTATGAGATGGACAATTTTAGCGTTCAATTATAATTTTATTCTAATCAAAAATATGAATTCTAAATATATGTTTTCATATCTGATAATAATCCCCTGATAGCACCTTTTTAAACATACACATCTGATATTTGCTACAATAGCTCTCCTCTAGCTGTCAAGCTATGCATCAAACTTTGGCTTTTGCAATTTTAAACTCAAAATCAACCACCTTGATGAACTTAACATTTGGGTCCATATTTGTACCAAGCTTGATCAGCAATTTAGACAAGAGTTGAAGTGTGAATGTGTAAGTGTGGATGTCTAAATCAAAACTGATACATTTTCTGTTTTGTTTCACCTTATCCTTTTTCAACATCTCCATCTTTGTGTGAGCTGCTGTGTGAGTGTTGAGCATTTCCATTTCCTGGTCCAGTTTAAGCAGGGCTTGAGTCCGATCATCTCTCTCCTTCTGTAGTTTAGTCACTTCTTCCTTCAGCTTGTCCACTGAAGAAGACTTAACTGCATTTTTGAGGTTGCATTCCTAAAGACAAACACATCAAGACGTTTCCGTTTCAAATTCCACCATATAACCTGTTTACTATTGACTATAATGTCAAAACAAGAAAACTATTTCAAATGAGGTTTAGTGAAATGTATGAAATGTAAATGTATATTATATACCGCTTTCTGGAGCTCTGTGTCCAGCTCCTGCAGTCGTCTTGAAGAGCCCTCGAGGTTCTGCAACTCTGATTTGATGTTTCTAAGTTCCTGTTGCTTCTTAGCTTGTATATCCCTCTTCAGCTCAATGGTTCTCTCTAGCCCTGTTTTTTTATCCCGGAGATCATCGATACTTTGTTGCTTTTGTGCCTCTTTTTCCTGCATATCACCCTAAAAGCAAGAGAAGTTATGAGTTTCTGTATGACAAGTAACATGATTAAACATAAAGAACAAAGCCACAGTCGGATCCAAAACATCTGTACATTTATATACAGTATCTTTTATATCACATTCATTATCATCACTATTACTTAATTGCTATTACAGTATGGATTTACACTATTACATGGATTTACATTAATAGTTTTTCACTCTCCACATCAAGTATGAAAGGGAACTTTTAAGTGTCCTTCTGATTAGAGAAATGATGTCTACTTCCATTCAGCAAAAAACTGAGCACTCAGACAAGTTACAAGTAGAGTAGACTGTAATGCTTTGCTAAAATTGGAATATCAAATNTTTAACTTAGCATAACCTCCATAAAAGGTTGTGTTTTTTCTGTGTGTTAACAGAGAAAGGCACCAAAAATAAAATGTATTATTGTTGGTATTATTATTAGTTATTGTCACAACACGAGTGAAAAGATTAGGTTCAAGCTCAAGACAAGACAGACGTACAGTGCAAAATACAAAATAAGACAAAAGACAGTGCAACATTATTAATAGTATGCACAATTTAATGTTTCAAACCAAGTGAATATCACTGGAGAGTCACCTTACTGGTCAGTCGTGTCTTTTGTGTTCATATTCATGTAATAAACTGCATTTTCAGAACATTGTCTGAGTTTTCAAGTGTGTCTCTTGTCATTTCTGTCTTGATTGTTGTGTTCTTTCTTACTAGATGTTTTCATACTAGAATAGAGTTGTTCTTGATGTTTTATATTTCTTTAAAGCAATTACTTTACTAAAATGCAAACATAATCTGTAAATACGAGTTTTATAAGTAAACTAAACATGAACTTGAATTTCACTCAAGCACTCAAAGCACATAAGTGCACAAAGCATCTACCATGACTTGGTTGAGGGTGGTTGTATCCTGTTCCAGTCTCTCTTTCACTTGATTGTGGAAGCTCTGAAGCTGCTGTTTATTGAGTGGGCTCTGGTTATAGCCCTCCAAGTTTAAGGAAGATGCCAAATTCTTGACCAGCTTCTCCCTGGTTTTAATGTTCTGGTCCTGTCTATCTGCCTCCATCTGGAGCCGGCCTTTAATCAAAAAGCGACAAATTATATTTGTAATTTCTCATATAAATTTGAATAGCGACAAAACAATTGCTGAACAATTACGAAATACAGAAATAAAACTAGGAGGAGGTTAGAAGAGTCAGCAGAGATAAGTCAGAATACCTTGCTCTTTTAGCAGGTCGGATCTGATGCGGTTCAGCCTTTGGCATTCTTGCATGGCCCGATCAAGGTCATTCTTGTTCTGGGTGAGTCTGTGCTCTTTTTGCTTTATGTTCCTCTGGTGATTCTGATACATGTCCTGCAGCTGCTCGGTTAAGCCCTGAAACACCTGCAATCACACAAAACCAGTCTGTGGTTTATAAACATTTATCATGGTGATTACATCAGGCATTATGATCCTCTTTTTATGTATATATATATATATATATATATTTGTGTGTGTGTGTGTGTGTGATAATAATGGTGTATTACCTGTTCCATTTTCTCTTCTAGTTCTTGATTATCATCTTCCATTTGTTTCTTCCTGCTTTCAAGAGCTTTAATGTCATTATCAAGCTTCATCACTTTGCTGAGGCTTTGGTCAATGTCAATCATTCGATTCTGAGAAACATATACATTTATGAAACTATAATCATTCAAAACATATGGCATTTACATATATTCAAATTAATATTTATATATGTATATATTAATACACACTTGTGTTTTTGAACATTTACTGAGGAAAGATTTTTAAAAATGCACGTGCAAGTCAATTCTCTGGATGAGGTACTCACCTCCAGTGGCTCAATCTGGCTGTTGATGTGTCGCACACTTTCTTTGGAGGTAGACAGGTGAGCTTCTTTAGTGGAAAGCTGCTCTTGAAATTCCTGAGCTTGATCTTTATTCTCTTTAAGGTACCTGAGCTCAACCTGGCACGTTTTAATGGTGGTAGCCTGCTTAAGTCTTAGTGCTCTCAAAGTCTCTAACACCTTTATGTACCTGAGAAAAATGAAAAAGAATGGAGTACAAAGCAGCGTTTATAACAGGGAATCACACACTTAGACCGAATAAAAAATAAATCCTGTTTTTCTTTTTAAGATAAAATGTGTATCTGGAGTAATTTTTGTGGCCATTTTGGTAAGACTGAAACAAGTCACATGCTCAGCAAGTTTCTAGATGGTTTTGTTACAGTGCAGATAAATACTGTTATGTCTTATGGGTTAATTTGTGAGCAAAGCTTTTCAGCGTGTCCTGAAACTCATTGTAATGTCCGTATAATTTCGTGTTTTTTCCTGAAACAAATTGAGTCAAAACATACCTTGTGGCAGAGAAAATGTCATCAAACTTCTGCTTGAGAGCTTTTCCTTCACTGAGAGGCCAGTTTGATTCCTCTTGATGGCAGAAGATCACATGGTTGAGAACAGCTTTGGAAACACCAAGCGATGAGATCATCTCACGATCAATTTCAGCACATTTAGAGCTCAGACTCACTTTCTCTCCATGCCTGACACAAACAGAGACCAAGATGTCACGCCATTATTTAAATACATATAACAAATCATAGACATGTTCCCAAATTAACTGAATAAAATGTAGACACACATACATTTTCTTAAAAAACAAAAAAAAACGGCACAATACATTTTGCAACTGTTTGAAAAAAAAAAAAAAGTTAAAATTAAATCTGCCCTGTGCTGTGTGACGGATCACAGCACATTTGTGAGCTGGAGAGAGCATGTTCTTCGTTTACTGTGATGCAGTCCTTTTTTAATCAGGAAGTATCATTACACCCCTAGAAATATTTTATTCTTGAAATTAAAATTGAAATACAAGATTATGTACGGAAACATAGGATTTATCACCTACTTCATTCTGGTGATGACCCCCTCAAGAGTTTTAAACTCTGTTTTCTTGCCCTTCTGAGTGCTCTGCATAGATCTCTGGACGGCTACTGGTTCCCCATTCACATCTCTAAATTGGAGTCTGATCTGTGCCCGCACATCTGTCTCATTTGCATCCTAGAAGAAATCAGCATTTACATGACATGTTCTCAGACGCAAAACATTTATTGCACATGTGTGTGTGGTAACATATCATTACACAAAATTTCATAATATGATTTTAAGAAATACAAATAAACAAAACGTGTGGCATTGTACAAAACATGCAAGCAAAAAGGAGAATACTGTACTGTACCTACGTCTTTACTAGTGACTTACTTTGGGATCGTGGACAAATGTAAATCCTTTACTTCCCGGAGGAAAGTCTCCAGACGTGATGTACTTAAGACACTCGATTATAGTCTAAAATTCATAAAAAGGAAGAAGATGAGAGTTGCTAAATTATATTTATTATATATTAACTATGTCATTATGTATATAATTATACTTTAACTTACATTTTATTAAACTACTATACTCAAATCTCTTTCGGGATTGCTGTAATTTAACAGGGATGACACTGTAACATGACAATTACAGTAGACTTAAACACAACACAAACCGTTTTTCCAGCTCCATTTGGCCCAACCAGAACAGTCAGAGGGCTCATGAATGAGATGACCTGCTTGTCTTTATCTTCCACACCAAAGCTTCTCACACCCAAGATACTCATTTTCTCAATCTTTGACATGGTGAATCTGAGATTTACCCTGAAAATGCATTAAAAAAAATAAAAACAAAAAATAAAACACAAAAGTCAGTCAACTTCAACTTCTATACAAAAGTACAGAGTAAACACGTTAATAGCATTCAAAGTACACAAAGCCGTATATAACGCACAACATAGACTAATTAATGGTTGGATTCAGCCTAAGAGCTTTAACAGGTACAGTTGGATAAACAGGTACAAGGGGATGTTGAAATCTGCAAAAATTCCTCGAATTTGTCCTGAGATCATAGCTTTTTCATTCAATCAGACGTTCCACGCCACAGAAATTGCTGACTCTCAAAATTAAGAACACCAATGTCTACAAAAAATACATTAATTCTAGTTTATAATTGAGCTCCTGCAAGTCCACGTTTATCTGACAGACACAAACATGAGACGGTTATTAACTATACTAGTCGTTATAATTTATATATATTAGGTCTGTATAGTTTAATATAGTATAGTAATAGTATAGTAATAGTATAGTATAGTATAGTATATAGTATTTGTATAGCAAATCAAACAATTGCATTTGCTATTGCGTGTCAATACCATTAGTTTGTTTAAACTCACAGTTGTTGCTAAAAACTGATTCACACGTTTCATAACCGAAACAACAATGCACATAAATCAACGTGTATACACATCATGTATGCAAAACGCTGTAATCGGTTTGCTACGCCGTAATTGATCCGCAAAACGTGCCTTTGCAACTGTTTGAAGAACTTACAGTGGCTAATAAAAGTTGAATTTCCAGAGAAACGGAGTTGTGTGGAAGGTGCCAGACTACGCTTGCGCTTCCCGCTTTCGAATGATTACGTCACTTCCGTGTTTAGCACGTGGTCTCGTGTACTTTCGAGCAATCCGCACTGCGTGTTCGTGTATTTTCCACGTCGGGATTAAAAAGAGCGTGCCAAACACTTGGGCATATTCGGACAGAAATTATTAAATTAATAAACTACTTTTCCGAGATTGTTTAAGACGCATCGAGGAAGCCTCAATCTGAGGCATGTCACACAAATAGATTACTTGCAAAATGTACACAAAATGTAAGTATACAGTTTTTCTTTTCAATAATTACAATAAGTTGTTAAAACCAATATTGTTCTATCAAAATGTTGAATTGTTTTTTACCTCGTGAATACAATGTGCAGTTCCTATGTTGTCACTCCAGGTGGCAGTATAGGATAACTGGCAGGTTACGAGAACGGCTGCTGCCATGGTTCAAGCTAATGAGGCTTGTGGATTGAATAACGACCATTATTATCAAAAACAATGCTATAGCAATGCTATCATAAACATTAACGCTACTGAGTCTGTCTTTATCATCAATTCTATTGGTGAATAGAACAATTTCTCCATTTGCTTGATACATGTAAAAAAACATGCAATGTATTTAAATTGTATTTTCTACGTACAAATATTTTGCGTAAAAATAAACATGGGTCAACAAATCACCAACTGTAATCCGAGTAGATTTTTAAATCATGACAGCCTCTAGGTTGCGTTGTTGAGTTTTTTAAGACCCATGGTTTATAATAATCTATGTTGATGCTAAAAATAGTAAATGCTTAATACGATATGTTTATGCGTTTTAGACGGTTCTGCAAAAACACTATATCAAGCAAATTCCGTATTTATACGCTTCATCGCCTAAGAAGTAAACACATTATCTTATTTGGGCCTCATATGTGGAACGTATGAAATGTTGAAAATCGCTATGAAATATAGCTGGAATATACAGAAATCCAAATATACAGAATTTGGTCAAGTATACTTATAATTATAGTTATTCCATGTAAACAGTGTAATTGTTGGTGCTGCCTGTTAGAGAACATTCCATTGAAAGTCTTCACTTGAAAACGTTCAATTAAGTGTTCCTCCATCTGAATCTGCGCATTGAATACACGTGTAACTTGTTTCTTTAATACAAAAAGAAAAAAAAAATATTTTAAATAAATAGAACTTAATTTATAAAGAAATGACAATATGTAAACTATATAACATGAATTAAAAGTGATGTTTTATTTAAACGGACAGCTGTTGACCAGGGAAATTAGTTACTTGAAGTTTGAGGAAGTTTATTTACCCTTTTGTTAGAATTAAAATGTCAGTGTTTTCAATATAAAAAAAAATATATATTATATATAATATAATAATAATAATAATATATGGAATTTATAAGTATACACACACACACACACACACACACACACACACACACACACACACACACACACACACACACACACACTGCATTTTAAGTTGGCAGTCTCTCGGTCTGCCTCATTGCCATTGGTAAAGTGCATGTGATGCTGCAGAATAAGACGAGCGCGCGAGTCCAATTTTTCATACATGGAATGACAGAAGTGCAGCGCGAAAACAGGATGAAGGCATCAACATAATTCAGGCTTTTCGTCGAGCAGTGAGGATTCGTTTCTCCATCACGTTTATCATCAGTCTGGCGCGTGGAACCTGAGAAATTTCCATTTGGACTTTCAGCGCGTTTGTCGTTATCGAGTTGCGCTGAGCACAACGGAAAAGGACACTGGGTGACATTGTCGGGAAGTGTTGGGAAAAGTCTACAAGGAAGAGAAGCAAAAACAACTGCCATGAAGTGGAATGCAGATTTGTCGTCTGTTCAACCGAGCTGTCAGACGTCCTCGGTCGGGTGCAAAATCTGCCCAGGAAGCAACATGACACAGACGCGCTTCTGCTGCCATCACTGGGGGCAAATCTGACAAGCACTGGCGATCTGATCAATAAACCATCGATAAGCTGATATATAAGGCTAATCATCAGGCTCGCCTTTGCTTGCTTAACCTGTCTGGGTGAGCGTTGCTGCGGGACTGCGGAGAACCTGCTGGGTGCCAGGTAATGAGAGGAGATTTTTTTTTCGCTCAAACGACGCAAATCAATTGCTCTACTGAACAGAAATATTTTTTTTGCCTATTGCGTATGTATATAATGAACACACCATGTTTGTGAGAAACTCTTTGGGATTTTCTGGATTCGTTATGGAGCTTGTTTAAATGTAAAATAATGAAATTTGCAAGATGTCTGCTTCTGTGAAGACAGCAGCCAACTACCTATATCAACTAGTTGCTTTAACTCCTCCGTAAGCACTTGTGCTTTGCTCTGGAATTATGGGGTGAGTGCTTATATGACTCTGTTTAAAAGAAGAAGAAGAAGAAGCCATGGATGTGAATTACACCACAGTCCAGGACAGTGTCGTGACACAGCGTGATTCTTCAAAACGAGTTCTGACCGGTTGCTTCCTCTCGCTTCTCATCCTGACAACACTCCTGGGCAACACGTTGGTCTGCGTTGCCGTGACAAAGTTTCGCCACCTGCGTTCAAAAATCACCAATTTTTTTGTTATATCACTGGCTATATCGGACTTGCTGGTGGCCATACTGGTCATGCCATGGAAAGCAGCGACAGAGATTGTAGGTTTCTGGCCATTCGGAGCCTTCTGTGACATCTGGGTGGCCTTTGACATCATGTGCTCCACTGCTTCCATCCTGAACCTGTGTGTCATCAGTGTGGACCGCTACTGGGCTATTTCCAGTCCATTTCGTTATGAACGAAAGATGACACCTAAAGTGGGGTTTATCATGATCAGTGTGGCGTGGATGCTGTCCATCCTTATCTCCTTCATCCCCGTACAATTAAATTGGCATAAAGCCCAGACAACCAGCTATGCTGAGCTGAACGGCACCTATCAAGAACTTCCCCCTGACAACTGTGACTCCAGCCTTAATCGGACATACGCCATCTCATCTTCCCTCATCAGTTTCTACATACCTGTGGCCATCATGCTAGTCACTTACACCCGTATCTACCGGATTGCCCAGAAACAGATCCGACGGATATCTGCCCTTGAGCGAGCAGCAGCAAGTGCCAAGAACCGCCACAGCAGCATGGGCAACAGTGCCAGCATGGAGTCCGAGAGTTCCTTCAAGATGTCTTTCAAGCGCGAAACCAAAGTTCTGAAAACCCTCTCGGTCATCATGGGCGTTTTTGTGTGCTGCTGGCTGCCATTCTTTATCTTGAACTGCATGGTTCCTTTTTGCGACCCTGATGAGAGTAGCGACTTTCCTTGCATCAGTTCAACCACATTTGACGTCTTTGTTTGGTTCGGTTGGGCCAATTCCTCACTCAATCCCATCATCTATGCCTTCAACGCTGACTTCAGAAAGGCATTCTCCATCCTGCTGGGCTGCCACCGGCTCTGCCCGGGAAGTAGTGCGGTGGAAATTGTGAGTATCAACAACAACGGGGGTCCACCATCCCAGTATCAGCCTAAGGGCCACAACCTGAAAGAGGGTAACAACAGCAACTATGTCATTCCTCACAGCATCCTTTCTCAGGAAGACGAGAACCAGAAAAAAGAGGAAGACTCTGAGATAAAGACTTTTGAGAAACTGTCTCCGTCCATGTCGGGCAAACTGGATAGCGATGCTGATGTGTCCCTCGAAAAGATAAATCCCGTTACTCAGAATGGGCAGCACAGATCCATCCTGTCTTGAGTACAGAAAACAAAAATGTCCTAGAATTGGGACAAAATGACCCAACCGTTTCAGAATCCAAAAAAAAAAAAAAACAAGCTTCACTCAAAACCTTAAAAACTCTTTCGAGACGAAACTTGCAGGAAATGAAAGAATGTTCCAACTGACGGCACTTTATACTGGATTACTATCTGCAAAATATTCAAACACTTAATATTGACAATACAGGTCAGTTGTCTTGAGACATTATTGGAAAGAATTGTGAAGGAACATGTGATCTTTAAATGCGGACAAATTGACGTTTGGTGAAATATTCAGAAGCCTGGAAATTCAGCACCTGGAATGTTTGGATAAACACTGCTTTGGTGTTCCGTAAAATAATCCTGGGAATTTCGCACCTCGGAAATTCGAATAAACGCCTTGTAAGTAAATTTTTGAATGCAGTCAACTGAAAATGACACAATTTGACACTTGCCCAAAAAATATATAATTTATATATATAATAACATAATATTTTGTAATTTTATCGGCGTGGGATACATGAAATCATGTTGTGCTCTGGAAAGAGTATCCCATCTGCCAGATATACGTGTGTGTAAACCAGCACGTAATGTGACATGATAGGATTAGCTGACTTTATCCCAGTATTCTGTGCGTATCCGTGTCAAAGAAATCGAGGTGGCTTATTTTATGCAATATGAGCTGTTGGATTCTGGCCATGATATTTGAATGTCGTCATTCTCGTTTTGGCTTTTTCCCAGTCCCTGTTGATCTAGTCTTCTGGTTCAGTGCCTGCATCATTTCTCAGTACAGGAACGGACCAGATCCCAGTAGTAATGACACTGGGCCATCTACACTTCAGTCGTTATTGCACTTGCCTCTTTATACCAGATTTCTTTAACACACAAGATGTCTGGCAGGCTATTATAAAATAGCAACTAAAACACAATATGTGCTTGTGTGTGTGTACGTGTATGTGTGTGGGTTGGTGATTACTGTTTCCTACGCAACACATCAGTCCAGCCACCCAATAATAAGCCGATCTTTCCAATAGGATCAGACACAGTTGAAAGCACTCGGCTGGTTTTTTGAGGGCTACAGAAGCAAGTCAATGAGATCTTTAGTAATCCATAGTAAAATTCATTGTCAACAAACACCATTGATTAGTCCTGGTGGTGCGTCACAGGTGAGCCTGACGCCCGTATAGAATTCAGATCAACCTTCTGCAGGAAGAAATGCCAAATGGTCTGATGAAAATTGTATGATGTGCAAACCTGTAAGTTATGCAAAGCTGAGGATTGGCACGTGGTGTCACTGTGATGGATGAGGAAGACACACTGTCGAATCGCAGGCGGATGCAAGACATCAAATCTGTGTGTGTCTGAATCGTGTAAGACGGGGTTAGGCTGAAGTGGAAACGCCATGAGCCACTAGATTTGTTCCACCTCGTGAGCTTCAGGTTGAGCAATCGCATCACGCGCAACATGGCGACAGATTAAATGACATCGCCACGGAATATCTGACCTCAAATTGGAAAAAACTCAGTCAATCAATTAAAGTAAGAGCAGAAACCGGGGAAAGAATGCCTTTTACAGGCTTTCAGCATATGCTTATGTATTTATTATTCAGCTGCTTATTTCTTTTCAGTCTAGTATTTGAACAACATGTATGGCATTGATCTGTTTAGAACAATCAGTATTGCAGTTTATTACCCTCTGAGATTAAGATTAACTGATAGTAAGAAAAACAATTATAGTCTACAGAATTAAATATCAAAGATAAAAATAAACTACAATTCTAGATGTACATTATACATACATTGGAAGTAGTAGACAATGAACAGAATAATGATGAATAATTATTTTTTTTTATTCTATGAAACAGAAAGAGTAAATGATAAAGCATAATTTCAGATTTTGTAACAAATCCTTACACAATAAAAGACGTCATTTTGTGAATCCGCATGTGTCAGCAGTCTGAAGAGTTGGAACGTATGACTTCTCTTTCTGCATTTAGCCATTGTTTGTCCCGGTGAATCTGCAACGTATACACCGCCGTCCTACTTTTGTTGAGCTGTTTTGTTGTGTTATGCAACTGTCCTTGATCTAAGTTAATTCCAGCGGCCCGCTGCACGGCACTTCCCATCACGATCCACAAAACCCACACACACAAACTTATTCTCAAAGGGCATTATGGAAGAAATACCAGCAAACAAATCAGACCAGCGATTTACTTGCACATCAGCGGCCACGGTGAACGTTTTCAGTGGGTCAGTTTATACATGACGTACTTCACACAGGTCCAGAATATTTTCAGTGACATTGTTTGGATTCAGCTTTTTTGTGCCAAACCTCAGGCAGCGGCTCATCCAGAACATTCCCCCTTACATCTATAATAAGAGCAATAATCAGCAATAATCAGAACAATGAATATGCTTTCATCTAGAACCCCTTCTGATGTTTTAGAAGAAAGTCTAGATGAGCAGAGAGCCAAGTTCACATATTTGTCCAAAATTGAATGTCTGCTGTAGGGAGTCTTTTTCAAAAGACCATGTTTATCCTCTGTCTACAAACTCTGGTTGACCCGTTCATTATGATTATGATGCTTTGAAATGGTTCTGGCTGTGTGATTCTTTCTTCTATAAGAAAGAAAACCAGTATCTTGTTGTACAGAGGGTGTCTTACATCAAGAAGCACTAGGTTTGCTTGGGATCTTTCTCTGTGGAGTTGTCATGTTCTCCTCACGTCTACGTAGGTTTCCATTCGGTCTCCTTTGTGTGTGTGTGTGTGTGTGTCCATTCCCGTGATTGGCCACCAATCCAGTGTGTGTGTCCAGCTTTTAGGCTCAGAGACACTGAGTATGAAGTGTAAAAATAATCTAAAATGTAGAAATGATGCAATGCGCACAGAAACTGAGAACAAAAACATAGGAATTAACAAAAATGTTAACATGGGGGGAAAGTTATTCGGAGACTTTGGGAATTTGTTTTTAATTTGAGACTTTTGGATCTCAAAAGTTCATTATTATTTTAAAGCTCAGTGGCATTCTGTAAAATCCCAGGTGCAAGTTTACTGAAAGCCATAAAACATTCCCAAACCATTTTGGAACCATGTGTGGTGTGAAAACAAAAACAGAATTTGCAGCAAAATGAATAAACGAAAATTATAAACACTAAAGAAAATTATAAGAATTTATAAGATATTAAAAATGATAAATTGCTTTTGTTTAATCTTTGTGAACGGCAGATTACATACTATAATAATGATGTGTTTCGTTTACAGGTTGACCTGTTGTTCGTTCTTAATGTGAAACGCTGACTGGTATCGATATCAACAGGAAACTGAACAGAATGACTGAAGCGTTCTCTTGCGGCCGTCCTGCTTGACTACGAACTCTTATATCCACCAATAGAAACGTCAAGCCACAATATGCCACAAATTCATTCCAAAGAGAGTTGAATAGTATTATTTAGCATTGTAATATGACATGAATTGAAGTAAAGTGTGAAAACATGATGTTAAACACAAAGTGCTTTTTATCTTAATGTCCTTAATTGTGAGTAGAGACAAATGTGTGTGATGTTCTGATGTGAGTTCTTTATGCAGTTAAAGTCTGTTGCTGTGTTTTCCTCTTGTTCCAGGGCAGACATGTTTGCTTTGTTTCAGGACAAAAACGAAATTCTTAACCTAAACATTAACTGCTTGTTCAATTGAATAGTTGATTTCATGCTTCTGAAGCCCAAAATAAACATAAGTGAGTGATTTATTGTTTTGGTTAGCATACAGTAGTGCAGGATCATTTTTCATTCATTGTGTCCTTGAAATATACCCAGAAAATATATTTCAGTACAGAGTTTACAGTTGTAACAATGGAGATCGTCCCTTTCATTTTGAAGAATAAAATTCTGTTGTTTTTGCTATAAAGTTGTCTGTGTTTTTTTCAATTCCATATAGAATTAGTTGTGTTGGAAATTTTTGTCATTTCTTTATTTAAAGGTCAGCTGTTTGCAGAAAATCAATACTCATTGATTTAAAATCACTGCAGCACTTTTTTCAGTTAGAAGTCTGTCCTCAATTGACAAATTTACATAACGTGTCACATGATGAGTAGAATCCTGTTTTAATTCGCTGCTTGTTTTAGCTGTATCACCTGTAATCGTGTTATTCAATTAATCACTTTATTGTACAAACATGATACAATGTAAGGTAAGAGGAAGTGTTGTGATTCTTGATCATCCCAATTTTATATTCAAATGTCAGGATTTTGGCAGATGGAGGACACACTCAATTGCAGCTGGAAGGCTAAGACTTTTAATAAACAAAAACAAAAATACACAGTTGAGCTACACAATTCCACAGGATAAAACATTATTCAAAAAAGAGGAAATGAGACAAAAAAGAGGAAAATTATTAACTAAAATAAATAATCTACAAAACAAGGGAAAAACAAGACTTGTTTTAACAAATATAAGCAAAGCATTTACTTTACTAGATCCCGGACTTTACTAGAACTTGACTTTGACTCAGACTTGGCCTGACATAACTAGAAAACTAACCAGAACAGTACATGTGTCAGACTTATACTTTATGTTTTAGGACTAAGAAAACGATGGCTTTACTGCATGTAAACACACAGATGCCACATAAACACACTGACATCGAGTAGGGAAATGAACTTTCTTTTACAGCAATCGTTTATCTGCCCTCACTGAAATGGGGAGCACAGACACAACACTAGAATGGTTTAAATCATCAAACTATTTCTGAAGCGGTTTACCCTAAGGATCAGTGAATGGTCCGCTACTATTTTCTAAATATAAAACTTCAATGAGTTAAGTCATCAACAACTATGACTTTGACAATCACACACAGTTTCAGACAACATGTGGATTTTTGTGTCCTTTCGACACATCACTTCTTACTTTTTGTTTTAATTTCAAATTGTCTTTTCATTTCAATATGTCTTTTTTTTCCTCAATATGCACTTTAAATTAAAAAAATATATATTTTTCTTTCAAGATGTTATGTTCCTCTGTCATTTTGAAAACTATTTTCATAATGCAGTTTTATTTCGTAGTGACTGTCGTATTGTATATTGTATAGTGATAGATTGACTGTCAATCAAAGTTCTGCATTTTTGAATTGTTTTAGAAAGCGGATGGAAAACACTGAAAGGTTATTCTGATGCTAGCCATATTTACAACATGGCCACCTAAGCAGTCCATTCTGTTACAAATAACTTCAATTTTTAAACTAAACAGCATAGTTCTATTCCACTTCTCTGTTGCCTTTGAAACAGTGAAACATCAGATCTTGTTTCTGCGCTACCTGGAATAGAAAGTACAAGCACATCACTTGAAGTATCAGTCAAACCTTTCGGGCAAATTCTTCAAGGTCTTTTGGTGAAGAACTATGCCTGAGAGCTTTCCTAAGGCAGATGAGATGGGTTTAACCACATCAAGGTTGTGGGGTTGCTTCTTGGGAAAGCAGTTGGTTCATTGCAATTCAACATACTGTGAGTTTCTTTAGGTTAAAACATGCTACTGTAAATGCACAAATACAATATACTTACTGTAAATGCTATAGAAAATCTGATCAGCTTCTACCGACCACTGGTGATCCCCACAGATCAGTGCCACTATGTTTTTTTTATATACAGTACAGCACTTCCAGACCACATCCTTCCACTCTAACACTATCATCTGCTTTTCTGATTGAATGTCACCAGCTCCAACTAAACCTAAATAGACACCTACATTTTCATGTTAGAATTAGACAACTCTGGGTTGTGTTAAATGATTAAACCACATATAAACAAGTTTGAAGCTCAAACTCTGATGATCAGGACAATTGCTAACACTTCTAAGTCAATAGTCTTTGATAAAAACATTGACTATCACTCATAATTCACAAGCACTTAATCAACATCCAATTTTAAAATTTAAAATTAATTACAAAATGAATTAAATAATAAAATCAGCTTCTGTCTACTTTCAGTTAGCGTAATTGATGTTGTACATTGCTGAGATGTACAATATCCAACAATGAAAAGATGGTTGTCTTGAGGATGTGATTCTAATGGTATGATTTGTTTAAGTTTAATAAAAGTATTTCATGAAACATTTTTTTAAGTTTTTAGTTTTAGAGCCCCTAAGCATATAAAGGTATTTCGAACAAAAAAAGATTTTTAAACAACTGAGATGCTATGTTCTGAGGACAGAACAAATCACAGACACTGTCAATAGAAACTGCAGGGTTTTCCTTTATTTGCTCAGTTCTACAGAACCAACAGCCACTAGAGTGTAAAACACAGTATCATTAATAGTCAAATGCACTTCGCTCTATTCAAGCCACTATAATGAGTAAGCCAGTAGCCAGAACTCCAGCCCTGCGGGGTCTTGAATGTGCATGGATGTCTGGCCCAGTCTTTCCTATGTGCTTGAGCGCAACATAGAAACCTACATGCAGTGGAGTTCACAAGTTCCCAGATTGGAAAAATACATGGTCAAGGTTAATGACAGGCCTGAGGCAGTGCTCATTGTGCTGGAAAAGGCATGTCTGTGAGCTTGTAATGTTCTTATGCAACGGCCAATCCAGCCCTGATTTCAAAATGAAGCCAGTTCTGGCCTGGTGATTGCTGACTTCAAAACAACATTTAACGGACACAACATTTAATGGTCACATTGCAGAAGTGGGTAAAGATTTTATCTTAATAACACACAGAACAGAAACCTCATGCTACAACAGAGTGAATCTTTGGAAATATGTTCTGCTGAGCAGTGAAATGCTTTAATTGCTGTCCACATAACTCCACAAAGAATTACTGTGTTTTCAAAGAAATAAATCTTTACAAAGAAAAAAAAACTTTCATTGACACTTACAACAATGCACTTGCAGACAGTATCTGAGTTGTTCATATGCTTTATTTCATCGTTTTAAAATTGATTGTTATTATTGCTATTATTGTTGTTGTTGTTGTTGTTGTTGTTGTTGTTGTTGTTGTTGTTAAAAATCATAGAACTTGGAGCAGGTTCAAGTTCGTAAAAAGAATTAGGTAAAAAAAAAGTAGTTTAAAAAAAAGATACAAATGTCCATTGTTGATCTGTGTTCAAAATTAGTGGAAAAAAAGAGTCAATTAGAAAAGAAAAATGGCCATCGTTCTTCGGTGTTCAGACTATGGGCTATGACCAGAAGAGCAAGCTAGATTGGGACAGTTGCTAGGAGAACAAAACCTCTCTGGCATGGTGAGAGAAAATAAACCTAAGAAGAACCAGACTAATTGGCTGGCATGCTAACATCACAAAGTTAAGAGACAAGTGCACTTCAAACTACATCACATCATAACATATATGTGATTATCTGTTTAGTCGTTGCTTGATGACTTGTTTCTTGTTGCTATTACTATTAAGCCATAATTGCCCAAAATAAATGTAGCAAAAACCAAGTTTATGAAGAAATCAAGTGCCAAAGAAACTCAAACTAAGTCTAGATGCCAACACATCTAATTTAAAGCGAAGACAAAAAAATAAAACAAAAAAACAAACCAGGAAAAATAAGGAGTAAGGCTCTCGAGTGAATCTTAAGCAGTTTTTCCTCAGAGCACGTTCACATCTAAGAAAGGTAAACAAGCTTTGCATTCAGCACAAATATAAACGTTGTCTCTTGCTGATGCAATATTAATGAAGCATTTCAACACTGACTCAAACAGGCGTTACATTGGCAAAGCAATTTATTAGAAAGGACTCAAGTATTCCAAGTGTTTTTGTCATAAACACAGTGGAGACGTGTTTTCCCTGTGCAATGGAATTCATCCATGGAGAATGCTTACAAACTGTGTAGAATACAGGATAAAAAATTAGTGCAAGTAAATTGGCTATGACTAATGCCTACATACGTAGCCGGTATTCAAGTTGTTCTTATTATTCACAAAGTTGACTACACGTTTTTTTTTTTAAAGAACACAAAATTATGACTTCAAATAACACTTGCACAAATACACTTGCTGAGCACATGAGCATCAGTTTGTATTAATGTAAATGTATAAATAAACCCTCACTGGTTTAGAAGGTATAGTCACTTGGTAGACCTATGCAGTGCTGCGCCCCCAGTTGTATTTTAGTATATGTAGATATTTTTTTTTAATTGTCTGAAAAACAATTACTATGTCATTAAAATATAATATAAATGGGTTTCCTCCGGGTTCTCCGGTTTCCTTGCACAGTCCAAAAGACATGCGTTTCAGGCTAATTGGAATTGAATAATTGGAAAATTGTTCACATAGGTATGAGTGAGTGTGTGAATGTGTGTGTCTGTGTGTCCCGCTCTGCGAATGGTTGGCCACCAATCCAGAGTGTGTATCCTGCCTCCGGCCCTAAGACGCTGAGATAGGCGCCAGCTCCCCGCGACCCTGTAAAGGATGAAGCGGTATAAGATGAATGAATGAATAAAATGAATCAGTTCAGTGAATAACAATATAAAAAAAAAATCAATCAGTTCAGTTCCTTCCGGGACTATAGTAAACTGAAGGTTTATTGATGCAATACATACAATGATGTTGGATTTTAATTTATTCCCAATGGAAGCAATTTCTCTATCCAATGGTTCTTTACGTTTACTAAAAATATGATTAATTGTATTTGTTATTTCAACTTTTATGAATGGGTTTCAGTTTATTATTTGTAGTTTGGTTGCTATCATGTGCTGGCGGTTGCTATACCAGAACTCTATTAGATTTCTATTCCTGACTGTGTTGATCACAGAGCGTTGCTTTCAGAAGCCCTTGTTAGAAGCCTATTGTTTTCTACGTATACCCTTGAAATGTGCCTCAGTGGATCAATAGGTTCCAAGCTTTATCTGAAGCAACATAAGACTGTTTAGTCTATAAGGCGAAGGTGCCCTGAGTTTTATGTATCTCAGCATTAATTAATTCATATATCTGTACAGTCAATGTTTATATGTTGGACCATATAGTACCACGAGGACCACAAAAAGTTGTTTACACATGCCCGTGCCAGGGTACAAGACGGATGGAACCGGAGCCATCGTCCCTCTGGGCCAAACTCTGTGATTGTGTGTTACTCTATGTGAATAGAGTATTCACAGGTATACACAATGAATTGAGAAGTTTCTTGCATGCATGTCTTATAAGAACTCATTTTCATTTAGTTTGTGTGGTATGTAAAAATGTATGTGAATAACATGTGATAAGGTTGTGGTGAGCAAAGTGAATAAAAAAGAAGTTTTAGTCATTTACAGTAGGTTATAGTACTTAGTCAAAAAATAATGTTCAAGTTCGCTGGATAATTTTTTTCACGCATGTAATGTCCCATATGCTTATCTTTGGCCTGACTTTTGTCGACGAAAGTCTCGCTTCAGATGCAGAAGCTAAGAATAAAACTATGCAGACCGGAAAACTCTCCAGAGCCGAGTTGAAATGGGTGCAGCTTGTCCACAGGGAGATTCATTCACTGGCTTCCTAATTCATCACATGCCTTTATATCATAGTCTGAGCACTTAGGGACGGCAAACTAGCCACTGAAACCTACCAGCCCTTAAAAAAAAAGACCGAACATGCTGCTAGAAGCATGCATTAGATGTTCTGAATGAATAAATAAAGAGTGAAAAGCTACAAAATTCTTAGAAGACAATAGCGTGGTCATGTGAAAGAGAAGTGCTAAAGGAGGTCAACTGAATGCTAACACACACACACACACACACACACA
>SOMO01000211.1:103666-117397 GCA_028128575.1 Paedocypris carbunculus | reverse complement strand
CAACGACTCTTGTACCACTGGACCACATCTGCCACAAAAAAACCTGTGATTTGAAAATAGCCTCTAAATATTTGCTAATGATTTTTTAGTGTTGGTATTGAAATGGATAGTAGAAAAGTTGCACCTAAATTTGCCAAGCAAGCCAGGAGCAGTTTCAACAATGACTCATTAACCTGTAGGTTATCATGTAAAATTGCTCTCATAAATGTTATACGATTCATATTTATCTAGTTATCCTACCATGCCATGGGAGCTAGGGTGACAAATTATGTTTGACTGCAAGTTGTATGCGTGTGTTAGCGAGTGTGCTTTGTTTGTAGAGCATCACTCTTCCGCAAATGATGTTGCTGTTAATGTTGTGTGTTAATTAAGTGGATGTGGATCCAGGCGCTGCCATTTAAATCATCGTATTAAGTCACAACACAATCTGATTCCTTTTAAAAGTCAGAGTCTGATTATGTTTTACTCTCCTTGTGCCAGCAGCAATGATCCAGGGAAAATGTTGAGTTACGTATGTCAAATTTTCCATCTCAACATAGCAAATGACTATGCATTTGAAACAATTGAAAATTATGGTAATTGTGAAAATGACTACACCACACACATTTGCATTGAGCAGCAGTTGATATATTCATGTTCAGTTTTTGCTTGGCTTATGAATTTCATTTCTGACTTGTGTCAGGATCCACAATCTGCTTTTAATTAATAGGAACATATAGTTAGAAATTTGATGTTCTCCATTATTGGCCACTTTCAATAGCCGACTCAAAAGACATGTTTTGTTTATGCGCCACATAAGATCTCAGTGTATTTTGGAATTTGTATTTACTCTTATATTAATTTATTCTTAGTGGGTTTTAACCTATTAATGTTATAACATTTATCTTATGTGCTAAAATAACTGGTCCAGTTTAGTTTAATAGAATACAGATAACTGGACTAGTATTCTGACAGTGCCCTTTGTGACCACGCTTTATCCCAGTTTTAAGCGACTCATTTCCATTCCCAATTATTGTAAAATTTTACCAAATGTTTCGCTCGTTTCTGCCATATTTTGCTTTCTTATTTAAATCTCCTGCTTATTTTGTCTTGAAATGGTTGTCAGTTCTCATTTGTCACAAGCCTAGAATTTAGTTTTTTGGACTTTTCTGTTTCCCGAGTCATAAATTTAGTAATTCTCTATTTAGGTTTATTATTTCATGGTTCTGTTTTGTTTGAATTCATTATATTTTTGTATATTTATATTTTTATTTGGTCTTGTATATAATTGTGTAAAAGTGTATATTTGTCTTATTTGCACTTGTGACTACTGTACTTTAGAGTTTGTCCAGTTTTTGTGTTTTTTAGCTTTATAAACTAAAAGACACATTTGTCTGAAATCGAGCCTGTCCTTGAAACTCTTGGTTCAATTTAACAATATTGGCAGACAAGAAAACTAAAAGAGGTGGAAACATAAATGCATAGTTAAATGAAAAGGACAGGTGAAAACAATTAATTATGTGTCTTCAAAATGTAAGAAGAGACAAACACAAAAAATTCTGGCCTTGGTAGTCCATGACAACAATCCATGAATCGTGACAATTGAACGCAATTCAACCAATATTTGAGCGCAATTCAGGTTCAGATTATTTTTGTTACTAAGAAAAGAATAACACCAGCGTGGGGTTAATCTTGCTGTACCCACCCCATTAATAACCTTTCAATTAAAATAATATGACATTGATCTCAAAGTCCCACATTGAACCTCCTCCTCTTCTGCAGCAGGTCACGTTCTAAGACACATTCTGACTTCAATTTCCTCCAGACTGAATTTAAGGTCAGTAAAATGATGCTTCTCAGACTTTTTGTGCAGGATCTCACCAACAATAACTCAAAAGCAGGCAAGATGAATTGGGCTTGTTTCTGCTTACTTCTCCGGTCCTTATCAGATTTAGTGAACCGAGGAACAAATGTATTTCCAATGTTTCTGCATTCACACTGCACATAGTCTAAAAGCAGCTTCGAAAAGAAAATTAAATGTCTATAAGATAACAGAGTCAGGTCAATTGATCTAAGCAGCCAAACTAGTCAAACCACAAAGACAAGTGCCCATTGGTCCAAATCTTAAATGCTTTTGTACACAAGATATAACTGTACATTCAAAATACACCAATTTGTCTTTGTCAAACACACACGACTGTAAGTGGTTCTGATTAGATATTCTGTCTATATAAAGATGTGGACCAGTGAAGTCAGTGATTTATGACTTTATGAAACCATTGGTCTTATACAGATGTGAACACTGGAGGTTGCTGGTCGTTCAGATCTAGAACATGGTGACCTTGATCAAAAGCACAAAGTCTTCAGTCACATCCACACTCAAACACACATGAGTAATAAAATAATAATATTTATAATAACACAAGATTAATGACTGAATTCTGATTTAAATTAGTTATGATGATCTGATCGCAGGAAATATTCCCATGACAAATGTTATAATTATGGTCATATAATAATTCTGGTGACATCCTCGTGATTCATTCTGGTCAGGGCTCAAACTTATGTTTAAATATAACCATTAAAAAATTCCCATTTAACACTAGACGTTAGACGTTGGCGTTTTGAAATAAGGTGCTATGTTTAATGCCAGGGTTCTAAATTCAAATTTCACCTAAATATCTACAGTTCATACCATCCCATTTTTGGATAATTTCTTCCACTGTTCTCCAACCTGACACTGGTCAATCTTTAATACTAATACTTGGAAAAAAAAAATCTTTTCTTGTCTAAACTTTCTTGTCTAACACAGAGCATCCTGTGCTGCAATGAAATTAGTTGTTCTGCTTAGTTCCAAGGGGATGGGATTTATTATTGGGGATGGGAATTTTTTAATGGTTATATTAAATTTTTTAATTATGAATTCTTTTAAATATTTAATTATTGCTATACATTATTTGTTTATTACAAATAAAATATACAATATAATTATATTACATTATTCAAAGGTGTAATGATCTGAATTGTTGACATTTCGGGCTGTCTGCGAAGAAGTCTATGTATTTCTTTGCGCCTCATGAAAATAATAATAAAAATGCTTCTAATTAACTTAAATAATGCTTTTAAAGTAACAATGCTCTAAGGGATTTTATTATATCTTTGCATACAGCAAGTGTTCTAACGTAATGGCCTACTTACCCTCACCTTGGTACTTCCTTTTTTTTTTTGAGTAAACACAAGACAAACTGTCTCCCGACACTGGGCAATTACTTCACATGCTGAAATGATCATTGCACTAGAGACTCATTTGCCTGATCCGGTCAAATCTATCCAATCTGGTTTATAGCTTTTGCCAGTCTTTTCTTTCTGAGCTAATGCAACTTCTTTCTCATATATTTATCATTAAACTAAACTGCATTTCATCCACTAGAATATTTGGCTAATTTATGAAGAATAAATAGAACACTACTTTCTGTTGTCACATGTAAAAGGATGTAGTTGTGTACATTAATCATAATCATGCGCTTTGAGGCAGTTGTAACTATGAAAAGCGTTTTACAAATGCACTGAACTTGAACTTGAACATTAGTAATCATTATTGCGTTGTAACCATCTAAACAATGACGTGTATGTGCAGTGAAGGGACACACACACACACACACACACACACACACACACACACACACACACACACACAGATCAGGTTCATTGTCTTGCTAAAAGAGAAATAAAGTACAGTATTTCTTATAACTAAAGTACAAATTTTACTAAAATTGAACAGAAGTGTTAAGAATCCTTTCAATAATGAGTAAGGTTGGATTTAAGTACGTCGATAGGTAGGTATACCTACATACATTTTTATACTTGCTATACTTGCTACTCATTCAGTAATGCTAGTGTTTGCAACACCATGTACAGTAATTTGGCTTTGAGAGAAAGTTAAGTTTCTCTGAACGCGATGAAAATGTACTTTGTGTTTAATATGTGTAATGTAATTTCGGGTAGTAGCTATAGTTAACAGTCAAAACAGTTATGGTAGTCTGTGTAAAAAAACACGTTTATTTTTTTTCCAATCATCTTCTGACTATATAGATGAGATAGTTAGATCTGATTATTGTCAAGTGTGTTCTCGTTTTTTGGTTTGCTAATATCTTATTATTTTATTTTCTATATGTTCTGTTTAGCATTTGGTTCAATGTTAGTCAGACTGTTTCTCATTTCCCCGATTCCGGTTTCTTGGATCAAAGCTCTACTGAGTCCTGTGCCAATGGTTCCTGGGTGTGACCTTTAAGAGGCATTTATGAGGCGAGAAAAGTGAATCCTGGGAGGTTTAGCCTGGCGTGACCAAAATCTCACTCGGAAATTCTACACGTTTTAAGTCGAAGTTGGATTTGAACTTAAAGATTTTTCAGCTAAAATTCCAGCGATTGACAGAACCATTTTCGTTGTAAGTCATTTTTATGTGAATGTTGTCCTTTCCAATATTTCACTTGTGCTGTTGTTGGGTTTCCCTTTGCATTTCTCTACAGAAAACTAGGTCAAGCTGATGTAAAACAACGCTGTCGCTGTCCTTCATATTGAATGAGCTGGATTTCTAGCTGGGGGCTCTATACTTTATTCCGTCTCGAGGTGAGCCTAAATGACTCGAATCTAAAAATACGTCCAAAAAACGTACATGTGTAAAACATACGTAAAAGTACGTCAAGCTATTACAATAGCATAATAATACTTGTATCATTAGTCCAAACAATCACTATATCAATACAGAAATGTCAAATGATTGAATCAGTATTAATGTAATTCATGAAAGGCCATTTGTAAAAACATTTCAGTAAAATGTTCAATGTTTTAAACAACTGAATTTATTGTTGGCTTGAAGCGGTTCTATATTTATACTGCAAGTAAAAAACTCTGGTGATTGCACATTTATCTGAATATTCTGGTTTAACTTTTATTTTCGTTGACACGAAACATCAACGTCACAGCACACGTTTTACTGATTTGTTTCTAAGACCGTCGCCAAAACAAATGTTGTGAATCACAGACAATATTTGGCGCATTCGTTTTCTGAGGAACATGTTTCTTGCCAAGATGCATCATTATCACAGACTATAATTTGCAATGATGCACTGCCTGTCTGGTGTAAACACCATTTCCTGGCAGACGCTTTATTAACCAGCATTTTCGTTTCAAATTTTAAACACGTTAAGAATCGAATTTGAAGGAGACAAGGGCAAAAATATTTACTCTCGTTGTTATTACAGAATCAAAGCTGTATCTAGGCGGATCTTGTACAGATCACACTGTTCCTGCTGCCCGGAAAGTTGCTTAACTCTGTCTGAATCAAAGTCTTAATCAATGACATACTGCCTGAGTCGACAATTTCAGCGCGGTCGAGCTAGTTTATAGAGTCTTATAGAGACTAGTTTTCTAGTCACGTACATCTTTGTTTCCCTGTCACATTAAAGTACTTTTGCTATCAAGTTTGTAGTCAAGATTACCATACAACACCTCATGGTTTGATTTTTGTAGTTTTAAGTTTTTGCTCTGAAGCCTTTGTCCTTGTGACTGTTTTAATTCATTACCTGGGGCAGTTTTGTTTGTAAGTGCGAATTTTTTTTTTTTATCTTGTTTTTGCATAATAAAAGCCTTTTCTTGCCTGCCATTGGGTTTGTCCTCCGTGAAACCCTGAGAGCAGTGGGCTAATTTTAACATAACCTGTCATCTCACTCGTAACCCATATGGTAATGACATTCAAGCGGGGGGAGAGAATGAATCACAGTGGAGTCAGAGAAGAGATGACATTTTTTATGCTAGAATTAAAACGCCTGGAATGGAGGAAAGTCTATAGGTTTGTCAGTGAATAATGTCACTGAACACTTTCTCTTATCATTATCCACATAATGGGTATCCAGATCCGACTTGCCATATCCATCACATCTTATAGAGAATAGATTGAATAATGCAGTTACACAGAATGTTTCAATAAAAAAAAACGTGTAGATAATAGTACAATTTGAAGTTAACAATTTAAATAAGCATCAGTTTAATCTTGAAGTTGTACAGATCAAAAGTCATCTTTTTGCTCGCTTTACAGATTAATAAATAGAAGGTAAGTTGGCATTTTGATACGAACAATAATAAATCCCAGTGGTTTTCCATAAGGTATTGTGATCATTGTGAACAATTGCATTGCTTTGTGGGAGACATTGTTTGTTAATGTCAAGGAAGAGACCAGTAGGAACTGCACATGCACGGTTGTTAGGTGTTTGTTAAAATTTCTCTACACTTAGAACACCTTTGTATTGGTGTTTGTGTGACACACAAAGAAGAGACTGGTATAGAATGACTATATGTGTATATACGAGTGTCATTTCTCTATCTAATGACCCTCTGGGGGACCAGTGTAGAGGGCATTGCGGTCATTTCAAGCCAGGTAATAGTCCCAGTAGTTATTACACAAACAGTTTTCTAGGTAAATTGGCTGCAAAAGTCTAGGAAGTTGAAATAATTCTGAAAAACTGGCTTGTATAACAGCAGTGTGATGCACAGTGTGTTAAACAAACAATTTGCAATCTAATAATTAGAACTACATCCACATATTGTACCTGGCAAAAGAAAGCACATTTCCAAGAATATTCTTTGGCTATATAAGATTATTCATATTTTTAATAAAATGTGTCAAAGCAACAGCATCTTTAGATCAATTTTTCAAATGAAATACAGTATAATATTTTTTCTAGCGTGTATTATTGCATAAACAATTTTGTGTATTTTTTATTTTACATTTTTATTTATTCACAAGTTTCAACATGTTATTTATTTTCAAAATATATTTTATTATAAGACATATTATTACACAATGGATTTTACATTATTTACCACTGAACAAAATTAACCTTTGCAGGTTTTTTTGTTGGGAAGATGTTTTGTGTAATATCTATTTTAAAATTTTGTACTCTATGAGAATTTCATTGCACAAAGAAACGTGTTTTCTCGTTGTGCTAAAGACAATAATTGCTTGAACTGTTAAACAAATAAAATGGAACAAAATATTTATGTAATAATGACCTTGAAATGTAATAAACATAAGCTCTTTTGCCAGCAGTTAAAAATGGAAAATATATATTTTTTGTACCAAATAATGGAATTACTCTCCCTCTCTCTCTCTCTCTCTCTCTCTCTCTCTCTCTCACACACACACACACACACACACATACACACACACACACACACACACACACACACACACACACACACAGGTGACAGTCTTATGCATAGCATCAATCATTTAAATAAGAATCAAAGCATATCTGAAGAGTAATACAATCCAAATGAAGAGGGTTCGCAATTATAAATAATTGCTGGTCTGAAGACAAATTCAAAGGATCTTGAAATACAATCAGTCACAGCATAATGTGTAAATTATTTCCAGAGCCAGGAATTGGCATTGTAAAGAAATTAAACGGACAAAAATTCAGCTTGTGCTGCTTTGATCCGGTGTATAATTGCTTCTCCACAATCCAATCTGTGACAGATATGACATGATAAACAGAGCTTTTGTGAGATTAAAATTCCTAATCTTAATACGAATCACATCATAATAAGATTACAGGTTTTCATTGACATTGATACTGGAAAGTTAAAACAACAAAGGAATTGCAATAAAACACATGAATCAGTGAAAGAGTGAAAGACGGTCAAATGCCATCTGATGGCTTCCTTAAGAAACGTCAATTTGATCAAATCCTCCGATAAGGAATTCATCATTCCCATATACACCATGTGGTCTAGATTTCAAACACACAGGAAATCATCAAAAAAGGCTAGAT
This sequence comes from Paedocypris carbunculus, assembly GCA_028128575.1. NCBI lineage: Eukaryota > Metazoa > Chordata > Actinopteri > Cypriniformes > Paedocypris > Paedocypris carbunculus. The sequence continues at coordinate 109,586 of SOMO01000211.1, read as the reverse complement.
TTTCAACATTTTTGAGAAAGTGGCAGATTTTGCAGATACAACCCTTCTCAACGTTACAGACCAATGAAATAACACATCTTCTTTTTTATTATTTAGTGCATTTGAATGTATTTATTTGTGCTACACAGTGATCCAGTGGTTGAGACCAATTGAACATTCAAGTTCAAGGACTGATGAGTTTTTTCTTGTGTGAATTTCCTCTGGGTCTCTGGTTTCCTGGCACATCTCAAAAATGTGCATCCAGGAGAATTGGATAAATTGCCAATATGTGTGAGTGAAACTGATATTGTGTGTGTCTGTGTGAGACTACAGATTCCCCATGATCCAGAAATAAAAACTTGATTAAGAAAATAGGTGGACATTTTCTAGTTTTACTTTCACGGCTTCTCTCTTTCTGTCTCTTTCTTTTCACTAGATTGCAACCGAATTGAAACTTAAGGCTCTTCCCAACCCTTTTCCATCTTCCCTGCCTCTATCCTGTCACCCATTTCTCTGTGCTTTTAATGAATTTCGTGTTTGATATCTCTGGATGATAGTGCTGCAGGAATGTGAGTTGACATAAGCTGGTTGGCTCATTCCTCTCTTACACAGAAATGTGAAGGCTTAAAAACGTGTCTGTCTGCTTGTAATACAGGTTCTATATGCTAGTACTGTATAGGACTAGATAAATGAGCTGAACTTTTCCAGGAGGGATAGAGATTTAACTTTTTTTCCAGGTCAGAGCTGCCTTGAAAAGTTACCCAATTATCTATAAAGCCTGTGGCGTTATGTAGGCACCACTTAGACTTCCGACAACGCGGAGGCCATAACTTACTATAGATCTTCGCACCACAGTCGGCATTAATGGCTCCAGAGCAAATTACAGTGTCTGACATCGTTTTTGCAAATATCTTTCCTGCGTCTTTTTCATGTAACTTTTAGCGATCTGCCTTTGGTAAAGACATTTATCATCCACACTGATGTGAATAACTACCTTAAGGAAGTTACATTTGACTTAACCAGGACTCTTATTTACTCTAATGTGAAATACTAAAAAAAGCATTTGACTTCTTCTGCTGGTGTCTCATTTTTCATCTTCAGTAGCTTCAGGATCTTCTCAGCAGGTGCATACTATAACTGCGGCTGAAGTGATGCTGCTTAATAATGTCTTCCAATAAATATCTAAAATCTTGTCTTTTTGGGTGTCATTTGTGAGATGCATATATTTCTAAAATGCATTGTTGCATCATTTTAATGTGCATAAAGTAATCGTTATTCTGTGATGTGACGAACATCATACGTGACGCTTATCATGACTTCAAACACATTGTTCACATTCATGACACAATACATTTGTGACACGCAGCCATGTAACACACATGAAAAGCATCCTTTGTAACATTCATTAATTGTGGCATGCATCATATGTGTATCCCATATATCATTCCCAACACACACCATCTCATCATTCATGACGCGCATGATTGGTGACCCAAATCAATTGTGATGTGATGAGTGGACAACAATCTGTAGAATATAATTCATAGCAGACATCATTTTTGACCCATATCATACTTGAAAATCCAGCAATATTTTTTTCTTTCTGATTTGACAAATTGTGAAATGGATTTTTGGTTATATTATATTGCTTTTGGCAATGTTGTAATAACATAACATATTACATTTAAATAAATAAATAAATAAAACATAACTGTGCCAGCAAGCATCTGATTAATGCCACTGTGCCCTGTGAATATACCTATATCTATCTACTTGTGTTTTGTGACCTGGGGGAAAAAGAAGTGACAGTGATTTGTAAATGACTGTGATGTCACTTCCACACCACGNTTTTTTTTTTTTTTTTTTTACATGTATTAATGTAATGATACAGTGAAGCAGAGATTTTTCTGCATTTGTTTACATTTTGAAATACGCAGTAACAATTCTCAGTAGTGTCAGTACAACTATTGTAAATCATCATTTTGCTTACTTAAAAGCCTAAAAAAATGATTTATTTAATCCTAGAAATTAAATGAGTTGGACAAACATGTGCAACAAAATTTAAAACCAATGAATACATATTGAAAATTAATAATTTTGATGTGAAAGTTGGGAAAAGAAAAATATCTTAAAGAGAGCTCACACAAGTGTCATGATGTCACCTGTTATTGCAAAATGAACTATATCTCCCATGAGTCTCTTGTGCTCCCATTCCCTGATAGTGTTCACTTGATTCTCTCCTCATTAATTCAGCTTGTAATATCATAATATTTATGTGTTTTCTTATTCCCTGTTGTACGTGCGAAAGCGTGTTTTTGTTTTTATATTACTTTGTCGACAAAAGTGGATTATTGTTCCAGACAATTCCTTCCCTCGTTCCAGTTTGGTCCCGTGACACACAGTAGGTAATACATAATCTTAATGAGCTCTACTTAAAAACAACAACTTTATTTAAAAAGGCACGCACACCTTCGTAAAAAAAAAAAGCAATCCAGTGTGTATAGAAAGCAATCCAACTCATAAATAAAGCACATTTCAAAATATTGTAGGCTTGAATACCACATTTGAATATCACACAAAAAACAAAAACAGTAAAAATGTATCTGTAAAGCTTGACACAGTAAAAGACGGCATATAATAATCAATTCACATGAAACATTTTGGTACATTTCATGTTTGTTTATGGGCCAGACAATGGATGCTGCATATTTAAGGTAAGCCAAATTCTTATCTTCCCATGGCCATGGTAGTCAACACTGTGTAATTACAAACAAGCACATATTTCAGTTGCTGAATATAAGTATTGTATTTCATCTAAGCTGTCTTCAGTTTTGCCAGAGCGGTGTGACTCCCTACATTTGTGCGCCGAGTGTTGACAGCCACAGCAAAACCACTGCAAAAACACGCCACACTTGGCAGGCGAGTCATGCCAGAGGGGAGCTTCCAAACCAATGCAAAAAAATCTTCTCTCGCACTGTCAAAATCTCAGCTTGGAATCGTGTTTAAAGCTTTCTAAATAAAGATCTGCCTCTCTCGTCTCTACACTCTCCTCTGGTGAGACGTGAGTAACATGGGCACACGGTGTAGGGCTCTTGATTACATGCTCTGTCCCCGATTCAACAAGCTGACATCTTCCCCAGCCAATACGCACGGATTTTGGTTTGTAAATTTTTTAGACCCCGTAACACATTTCCTCGACACGTCTGTGTTCCGAAGATGCTCTTCAAAGATCAGCTCTAAATGAATAATTGGTGCCAGATTATTCACAAATAGAGTCCACATTTTTCATTGTATTCCTTTGATGAGTCACTTCTAATCTTCTAGAAGACTTTTTGTTTGAATCTAAATTGGTTTACTGTAAATGCATTGTTCGTGTTCATTTTGGCTTATTGGATTATTTGGCATTTTCTAACGCAAATTTGTTAATTTTGCCATATGTGTCAGTGTTTGCAGTTCTTGCATTCTTGGGACTTTTAAATTGAAAAAAAAATTGGAATCACATGCCCTCAGGTCACTTCCTTTGTCTGCCCAGGTGTCATGATTGGGTCTGATTTGTTCTTGTATTTAAGACTATTTTCCTTTATTTGGTTCTGGATCGTTTTGTTAGTGTTCGTTAGTTTGGGATTGTTTTCGTCTGGTTCTTGACCAGTGTCATCAGCGGTTCAGAATAAAAGTCACGTTTTTGCAATTGGGTCGGAGCTCCTGTGTCCTGCATCCTAGACCGTGACAATATTTCTCAACAATCTTTCTGAGAGGAAGAAAATTACACCATGTTTCTAGCATTTTCTCAAGGTCAACTTGAGGTTGCAGTCATTTTAGACTCACAGATTTACTGTGAACGTATATTCTAGTACTAAACCACACACACACACGTTTAGTCATCTTGGTTCTGATGTGATAGTGGTCTGCAGGATTAAGCGCTGCTGACAAAGTGCCTTGAATATTTTAACAGCATTTAAAATACAATTATGCTTTTCCTGGAGCTGGTAAAAAGGAGGAATCCTCACAAACGTGCAAGTACTGCAAAAAACCAACTGACAAAGAACGGGGCTTGATCTCATCCACTAGCTCCGAGTGCTTATTAAGTCATGATTTTTATTGATTTTCACCTTTGTTTCCTTCAAGCAGTTTAAGCTTTGTCTTGTGTCTTCTCTCAGACACTGGTTGATTTGTTGCTGTACTTGGGATGTAGTCTGTTTTTACTGTTTGTGACTCTAATGATGCTTAGCTATTTATTGTTAAGATAATTGTTTAAAAAATTAAGTTATAATACCAATGTGTCTAGAAGGGAAAGCTTCCCTATTTCCAGGCACATAATACCAGTTCTCTCTTTCACAAGCCTGTGAAAGAAGAAAGAAAGAAAGAAAGAAAGTTGACTTGATGAGCAGCAATCATGTGATGGGTCATGTTCTGGATGTTTGTGGGAGATGAAGTAGCTCTGGAAGGAGTAGTACTGTCTTCTAATCCAGTACAGTACTGTGAATTAAAAAAAAGTGTTGTGTTAGACTCAATTGACTCATCTCAACTTGATCTTAATATAAATAGACAGCTTAAATGAGCAAGCACACTTTTATTATATGAATTATTAATCACACTTCAGCTTTGAGACATTCACAGAGTGATACAAGTGCAAATGATATTCAGACAATGATTGATGGCTTGCATTAATGGGAGAACGTTTTCAGCAAGGTTTTGAAGTCAAGGATTCTGGGTAATGTAGTCTAAGGCATGTGTGTATAACACCAATGTTCATTTGCTACAACAATCATTTAACTTAACATTACCATCAAGTTTTCCCATTTCTTAGTAAATAATCAAGAAAAATGGGTGGATGTAATGAAATGGGTAAAATGATTAATGCTTCCAATGTTGAATTATGTTAATAATGTAAAAAAAAAAAAAAAAAACCTGTAGATAATAATGCGTATCTAAGGGTGCAGTTTGACCTTGACATTGAATTTGTGACTTTGCACAAAAACACATGCTCTTATTCCTGGAAGCGTATATCACTGCACATGTTTGCTCTAGGTTTGCCATCAAACATCTCTAAATTCTACTCCAGGAACAGAAATCAACATGGGGTTCATTAGGAGTCCAGACACTCACAGAAGATCGCTCCATAAACCCTATTAATATTAATCTCACCTCAGCCGTGTGATTGGCCGTCATTAGAACTTCATGTGTCCTTAGCATTTGACATATGCCATTTTGAGTGATTTTGTAATCTTAGGTTATTATATATTAAATTTAAAATTTTATACCAGCACTAGGATTAGTGTTCTGACAGTCAGTGATGAATATCACCACTCCACATTTTATCTTCTACAGAACCTCTTCAGTCCTTCAGCTCAGGAAGCTTTTAAGATACTTGAATTGCTTGTGACCACAGTTATTTGGGAGCAATTTTTCTCAAGATTTCAGAGTGTAACAATTTGCTGTTAACTTATGGACAAATTGCTCTTAAATTACAGTCTAATACACCAAAATACATTTTTTTTTAATTTAGTATTTTTTGCTATGGTCAATTGCTATGCATTGTGGGTCTTAACTGCAAGTAATTTTCTGCATTGAAACTGCAGAAACTGCATTTCTGCTTATGAAAACTGCAAGGTTTCACATCAGTACAAAGCAGTAATTTAGTCTTACAGAGTACTGCTGTAATAATAACAGAAAGATATTTACTTCTCTGCCGCACTTACAAAATGAAAAAAAAAAACAACAGACATTTACTGTATTTTACTAAAATGAGTTGTAAAATAATGTATCTATCCATTTTCTCTAAAAGCATTTACATTTCTGGGTGGAGCCAATCCCAGCAACTCACAGGGATCACACATTTTGGGTTGGTGGCCAACCAATCACAGAGCGGGAAACAAAGACTCACACACAATCACAATCTATTATACACAATCTATTATAGTTTACTGATATTTAACAGAAA
>SOMO01000211.1:72383-85848 GCA_028128575.1 Paedocypris carbunculus | reverse complement strand
GTGTGTGTGTGTGTGTGAGAAGTAGAGAGAGAAAGGGAGGGAGAAGATACTGTTTTATCTTTATAATACTGTATTCTAGAGTGCATCAGCATTGCAGATCTAGATGCTAAATGTTTTTTAAATTGAGCAACACATCCTCTTTCCTTCCTGTCTGATCTCGTATTTGGAAAAGCAGAGGCAGTTTAACTACAGAAAGTGTCAGAAGTGCGCTTGGTTTTCTGGTATGTTTGGACACACCTTGAGCAGGATAATTACGGCTTCAGCTCCGCAATGCCGGAATGCTGGAGTTCTTTCTTCTAACAATCTGTTTGCTCAGTTTTACAGAAACATTCATCCAACAACTTGCTGTTGTTTTCAACAAGAGTCGTTTTATCTCCAAACAGTCAGTTCTTATCCCTTAGCAAAATCAGTTGCGGTGTGTTTTCATGGGAGTCGAACCCACAGCCATTGGTGTCGGTAACACTACTATTTACCGCTCAATTAACCGAACAACAAGAGTTACAAACAAAGCAACTTTAATTAAAGAACGTCACTTGAATAACATGATTTAATTTTTTCCCTTCACGGGGCGATTAAGGGATCAGAAGCTTCAGGCTCTCGAGCCGCATGACAAGACTTGGCACAGGTGAGAGAAACTGTCATCACTTTGTTTTTATTAGTATCTGATTAGTCTTCCGGAGCCTTCTTTTATGAGCAAACATTTGCTGTAATGAGAGAAAATTGCTGCCCACCACAAGAGGATGGCGCCAGCTCCAATTAGCTCACGAAAGGAAAGTTTCACTTACAGGCGAATAATAAACATGTAATGTAGCGTATAATATTTACTCACATTCTTCAGCTATTATGAATTTTTGAGAAAAATAAAACTGACAAGAAACGTGTGGAAAAAGTAATTCTTCCTTCTTAGGTTGACAAGGTTAACAAGCGCTTACACACATTCCTGCTGTGAAATGCAGTGAAATACAAAATAGCTAGAAAGGGGGATAACACACTGGATTAATGACATCCATATATCATTGGATATAGGGACATCCATTCATTTCCTAAACTACTTTGCCAGAGTCACAATCTTTGCCAGTTAAAATAAATTAAAATAATTAATTTTTTGGATTTAATTGTTGTATTTAATTAAAATAACAAATATGAATACAGCATAGAATAATAACGTTTTCAAATGTCTGTTTAAAGCATAGTAATACATTAAAATGTAATAAATAATTCATAATTCTTTTTTAACCCTGATTGCAGAGAAATTACTAACTGTTCATAAATTACTGTGTTTATTCTCTGATAGTAGATAACATGAGGGAGGGTGATGCAGTACTACACTTGGTCCTTAAATGTCTTAAAGCTTTGAACTTGATCCGAGGAGCAACTGAAAGCCAGTGTAAGAGGACAAGTAGAGGAGTGATATGCGTCTTTTTTGGTTGATGAGTCGTCCTTCTACACAATCAGAAACTCTTTTTGTGATTTTTTCTGTCATGTTTCTGTCTTGTCTTAATTCTGTCAATAATTTCATAGAGTTTTAACTAAGTTTTCTTTTCTAACTTGTCTAATGTGGCATTGAAAGTAGTTTGTTAGTGTCATTTTACCCTGGCAGGTGGTTTTCAGTTTTGGCAGCTTGGCAGCGTCTTTTTATTTTTGTATAATAAAAGCCCTTTTTTCCTGCACTTGGCTTCATCTACACAAAATCTCTCTCTCTCTCTCTCTCTCTCTCTCTCTCTCTCTCTCNACACACACACACACACACACACACACACACACACACACACACATTCTGTTACCCATGATACACACTGAGAGATGTCCAATGACAGAACAAATGCGATGCTTGTTTGACTAATAGAACAGGTCAAGCGTCAATAATGTACAAGAAACGTCATGCTCCGAGCGTGTTTTGTAAAACTGTAAAACTTTTTTTACTCATTTTATCGATGTACCTCACGCTGTCAGATAATTTCAAGCCTGCTGTATTTCTTCAGAATTTCTTTGATTATTCTCTACACACACACACGTTTGGTGCATAGACATCAACGTGGAATGATACGACAAGAAAATGACAGAGACGCCAAGTCTAGACCTGCAAATTGGAGTCCGTGGAGCCTGTTTGCTGTGTTCCGCGCAGGTAATTACCCGTGATCACAGCATCCGGGGAGGGGAGCGCTGTGAAAGGGGTGGGCTCCATCTGAATGAATGTCCTCTTTGGTGTGGTTATGATAATGTCATTAAGGAAATTGCCAATAAACACAATGACATCGTTTTAATGAGGCATGTTGACTTTTTGATGCCTGTTATGATGAAGAGTTGCTACCATAATTGGAACTACATTTAGAGTGTGTGTGTGTGTGTGTGTGTGTGTGTGTGTGTGTGTGTGTGTGTGTGTGTGTGTTATATAAATAGAGATTAGAGAGATGGAGATTAGGATTAGATTTAGCCTCAATGTACAAATGCATCTTAAATCAATTCTAAAAACATGTGCAATATATAATAAATAAAGAAAATAAAAATGAAATATAAAAACCAATGTGGTGGAAAATCAGAACTGTAAAACATGTAATCATAAAAATTACATTACATTGAGATTTCTGGACAGAATTAGAAAGTTTTGGCTATGCTTCTCCGAACACTTCCACTTTGTATATGTTAATGTAGTCTCAACCAGATATAGTAGTAGTAGTAGTAGTAGTAGTAGTACGAACGTATGGCCAGTTCTTTTATTGTTACGAAGATAACGATACATTACAGACTAGAACTTTCTGGAGCAGGTCTTCACAGATTGGTATTAAGTAGAACCGTTTAGTTTCGAGACAGTCAGTCACACACACACACACACACACACACACACACACACACACGATTTATACATACATTCACACACTCACTTGTTCACTTTCGCTCACACACACTCGGTCGGTCACTCCCTCACTCAACTAATGCATGTTTAAATCTTGAATTTATGAAACTCTTGTTTTTCTATAAGTGGAAACCTGAGATTCAAAGGAACACAACACTACACACAAATACAGTAAACAACAATTTGACCACAATGAGACCCTTTTATGATTAAAACAGACCTGTATAGATTTCTTATGGGCCACAAGTGAGATTATTCAGAAGAAGTGCATCTCTGTAATCACACTGGGTGTAAATGGTTGTTTACATGTGTTTCCTCTTCTAAATGATGTTTATGCTGCTGTCGTTTGAACAAAGCTCTGAAACTGAAAATGTGTCAGCAAGACGAAGAGTGTGGTGATTCTGGAGCGGTGATGAAAGCCGCGGGTCTGTGTTCATTGAGGCCTGGTTCTGCTGATGATCCGGGACAGATGCGTCTCGTGAGAAATAAACACGGAAGGAAACATTTTGATTTTTAGAAGTCAAAAATGTGTTTATTTGCAGTGCTTTGTATCAAAGAGAATTTTGTATCAGCACATTTTACCGTATAACAACATTCAAAAAAGAGTTTGTACTGCAAAAGAGCAGATCATAAATGAACAGTAAACTTTGAGGCATAAACATAATTTTTATGAAACATGATAGGTGACATTCATGAGATTATTTATTATTGAATGTATTTATTTCAGAAATTATCAGCTTCAACTCCAGAGACGGTGCTTGATTCACATTGTAGTTTAATTGGGCAAAAAATTATAGTAGAAATATCAGTTACAATTATAACTGAGGAAACTTATAACTTATAACTGTGGAAACTTAACAATAGGACAATCCTATGATATAGTAATATTACACAAAGGGGAATTCTGGGAAGTAGAGTTCATACAATTGGGCCCCAGGGGAACCTATAGCAAAACTTCTGTTTTAAGGAATTCAGTGCTTGTATTTCAATGATTTTCTCTATACCATATGTGTAAATACATTTTGATTGTGTATAGGCTGGGTAAAAAAATTCTCCATCTACATAAGTTTTTTTCTATAGTTTTGTCCTGTAGTCAGCTATTCACATGCTTATCTCGTGAAATGCAAAGACTTTAAAGCACTAGATTAATGGAACAAATCCCAGCCCAAAAAAAAACCCTTGCATTTTTCCAGTCGAAATATAACAACATGATGGTCTGAAGGTCTGAGTAAATCTCGAGTCTCCAGACCATAAACACAATATACAGCAGAAGAAATTATTGAGACACAAAATCATCATCATTTATGTAAACAGTTAAAGAGGAAGTGAAACTACAATGTAATATACTATAATGTTATAAGGAGGACAATCAGATTTCATAGATCAGGAAAGGTAACCTACCATTTGAAAATCTAAATGAGACAAAAAAGTCGCTATGATGCCATCTAGCGGTAAACCATTTAAACTACCACAGACCTGATTTAAAATCCAACTATCGTATTTTCTTGATGAACAACATCATACAATCTTTAACATTAATTATTTTTTTTTTTTTAATCCTGTTGTTGTATACTTCATTAGAATATAAATTATTTGACTTAAGCATTGACTTTAAATATTAGTTTATGATATGACTGGATTATGAAGACCAATCTTTTTGACATCAGTTTAATACAAGCACTTATTTATTTAGCAAGTGGCACTGACTTTTTTTTGTGTAAATGTAAACTGCTGTCGACACCAGGAAAATTAGTATGTACTCCTTCTATAAAGTATTTTTTAAAAGAATAGCTAAATGTATGCTGTTGTGAAAAACACACAAAGTTGGGCTATAGACATAAAAAGTGATATGCTTTACAAATTATTTTATCTGTGCCTATTACGGTCATACCAAATTTTTTTCTACATTATTTTAAACTGTACAAACATTGTATTTTGTGTTTTTCTGGACAAATATGTATCCAACCAATGCCACATGGTATCTGTCTGTCAGGGTTGTAATTGTTGTTTGATCAGATTGAGACTCAAACGCTAATGAAATGTACAGTAAAGCAGAAATTGTTCTTTCAACAGTTACGTGTCACTTTGACTTCACAGTCATTTATCAGACGCTTTTATTCATATGTCATTCCAATTTTTACTTTTTATTTTACTTCCTTTTTTTTAACTTCCTGCTTTCCCTTGGATGAAACCCATGATCTGGTCTTTCAAATACCAGTGTTCTACTGACTGAGTTACTGGGAAAGGAAACATACAGGCCTGCGTTATCAAAGCATGTAAAGGAAAATGTATTTCTGTATTTGATCAACAATCCACTTGAGAAATGTTTGGACAATGTTTCAGAAGCAGATAGAAGTCGCAGCCTTAAATAAACTGCAGGTCAAAATGCTGATATTAGCTCCCCATCAAAAGAAGATGATCATTACACGAATGAGTGAATGACACTATAATGCATCGAGTCTCAACACAAAATGGCTGTCAAGATGGCTGATAAGAGATTGCAGTGAATCGGGCAGGTGCCATTACATTTTTATATTTGTACAGTGTGTTTGCTGCATGGAAGGAACAACCCTTTAGAGCTTCTGATAATCCAATGGCAAAAAGGTTTGTAATGGCAACATGAACATCATGAGAAATTCCGACTCGCCACTATTTAAGAACCCGAGCTGTGTGTAAGCGTAATATATTCCTTTCCCGTGGTGAACTAATGAAATTTCATATTTGTTTGGGCCCACCTACTGTACAGCATCGCTTGCTGCAATAGTGCTGGCGTGGCACTGGCTTGCTTCGGCCCCTTCAGTTTAATTAGGTTCTTATCCCTCGGGGCCCTATAGGAACACACAGTCCGAACCATCAAGTTTAGTTTGACGCAGAGACAGCTGTTCTACCTTAACAAATCATAAAACGCAGGCAAAATGCAAGCATTCATCTCAGTGTGCAACCATACTTAATAAAATAGCCTTTCGTAAACAGGCTTGAAAGGTTTTTCCAGTTTGACTGGTTTTGTCCAGTCTTACTGTGGTTAAGCCTATAAATGGTATGCATTCACACACACACACACACACACACACACACACACACACACACACACACACACACACACACACANCAGAGAGAGACATTTCAGTGTCACGATATTTTAATTTACTCTAAACATACACAGTATTAATTTGATCTTGTGAACAATTTAGATTGGTTTGTTTGCCATCTGAATATAAGTAACCATTAATTTTTACTGTATTACATTGAATAAACAAACGGAATCTACACATTCTGCGTGCCATTGTCCTTGTGTGACGGAAAATTCATCGCGCAAAGCGCAAAACACATACGTCTATATTAATGACTTTAAAGGAGGGTTTCGATTGCAAAAGCAACCATATTAGGCAATGAGGGCGGAGTCCACATAAATTATGTTAATCAAACCGCGGCGTCTTCCACCAGCGTGGGCGAAACAGGTGGCTCGAGAGATCCCGAGGGCGTGGTCTTACACAACAAGGCGTGGTTTTAGCCGGAAGTGCGTGTTGCGTGTGACTGTGCCGTTTGGTTCAGTAGATTGTGCCGAGAACGAGAGAACGGTAGAGGCAGCACAGCAGTAGGAAAAAATATTTGACACGAAGAATTTTGTATAAAAGGACAATTTAGTGCAATTCTAGAGTGCTTTTAATATATTCGATTATAAAATAAAAGTAAATGACGTTGACTCGTCTGAACCGGTGATTGAAAGGTTAGCAGCTGGCTAAAACGCGACAGGGCTGTGTCATTGAGAAGCCTGGACACGTCAAGACGAGGACTGGAGAAAAAATAGCCTCTCCTGTCGGATCAAACACCTCCAGTTGACAATATCATTACCTCTTGTTCATTCAAAGCCGCTTTTCTGTCTTTCTCCTTCGTTTTTTCCGGACACACTGTTGTCAAGTCATCGCTTGGATACGTCGTTAAGGTGAAAAGTCCTTTTATTTGATTTCAACGGGCGTTATTTGCGAATCCTAAACGGCACATGTATGTTTAATGTCCCATGTGTCGTGTCGTGCGTTGTGGTGGTTATTATATGCGAGGGCAGAAGACGTCATAATGTTTTTTCAGCTCGAGTAACATCATTTTCCTTCGCTGTAAATGAAGCAGATTGCGCGAGCTCGATATTACACACGTAATTAACAACCAGCGCGCTATTTCGTCGTGTGAGATTTTCGGTTGTTACATTTGTGCGCCGGAAAAAAAGCCATTCGAGTCGGCCCTTCTGATGAAACGAAGCCTTTAGCAGTTCCTGTTGAATAAGCCGGCTGTCTGTTAGCTGCTAGCTAAGGAGACGTCACCAATCTATTATTAGAGTCCGAGGCCTTTATAACTACTATTTAATCTGTTACAGCGCTTGGAAGTACGAGCATGTTCAATATTTAATTCCCTGACGATGCTGATCTTTGTATTTGTGTAGTCAAGGTTTGTGGCAGAGGGCCACAGTCTCTTCAGCCTGTGCTCAGTGGTTCCACTGTGTCAAGAAATAGGCTCAGTGCTGCTGCATCATGGGGCATTTTTATTTTTAACTAGGGCTCTGTGTGTTTTCTGTTTTCAGGGTCTAGGAAGCCTATTTGTGTTGGAGTCAGGTTGAACTGTAGAACATAAATGGGGGATTACGGGTTTGGAGTCTTAGTGCAGAACAACACCGGCACCAAGTCCGCTTTCCCTGTACGGATTCATCCACACCTGCAACCGCCACACCACCACCATCAACACCAGAATGCCACCTCCAGCCCCGCGTCCTTCATAAACAACACCCCGACTGGTAATGGCAGCAGTGGGGGATCGACCTGGCTCTTTCCGACTGTGCACAGCAACATGCAAGATGAAATAATGGGCTCGGAGAACCCCAAAGTCCAGCAACCGGATCTGCAAGAGGTGCAAGAGAAGCAGCAGCTCTCCTCCGCCAACCAGGAGAGTGGCATCATCTCTGAACTCGAAAAAGCTCGTGCTGAAGAGAGTAAAGCGGAAAGTGGGACTCCAGAGGGTTCCATTGCCAAAGAGAAGCTGCGATTAGAGTCCCCGGGGCTGACACCCTTTGACTATCAGGAAGCCTCTGGTCTGGGCATGACTGCACAGTCCAGCACATCCTCCTCTCTGACTAGCTTTAACAGTTGGTCAGCTGCTATCCCTGCCACTCCCTCCACCATCATTAATGAGGACATGGGCTTCTTCAACCCAGCTGTCACCGCCAATAATGGCCCCCTGCTTTTTCAAAACTTCTCCCACCACGTCAACCCAGGTTTTGGGGGTAACTTTTCCCCTCAGATCGGATCAATTTCTCAGCACCACCCACCCCACCCCCACTTCCAACATCCTCACACCCAGCACCAGCAGCATCGCCGGTCTCCAGCCAGTCCTCACCCGCCGCCATTCCCCCACCGTAGCGCCCCCTTTGGTCAGATACCACATCTTTCCAACAACCTCAGCAAGCCTCCTTCTCCATGGGGCAACTATCAGAACCCTTCACCCTCTTCTTCTTCCTCTTCTTGGGCTGCAGGTGGAGGATATGGTAGTTGGGGGGGATCCCAGGGCAGAGATTACCGGCGTGGGATGAATCCTATGAACTCCATCTCCCCATTAAAGAAGAACTTTCCCAACAATCACATTCCCCAGCAAAAGTACTCCCGCTCAAGTCCAAGCTTCAACCCCAAGTCCTGGATGGATGACAGCAGGAACGAGAACATCTTTCCTTTTCAGGTGGGTTTTCATATTGTGTAAGTACTGTTACAATGACGTGCCTTGTAACGAAGGTTGACAAAATTGTAACAAAAATGTGCTCACTTTTTGCTTTCAGATGGCTTGTATGACGAGTCTAATGTATAGACTTTTTCCAGTGTTAAAAAAAAATTCACATTTATTAACGGAATATTTCAACCATGTTCAACAAAAATAAACAATTGTCAAAATAATTTAAATTTTTAAAGACAGTTGTGATTTTCCTATATGTAATTATAATAATTCAAAATGGATTCTTTGTTTTTGGACAGTTTATTTTAAGATGAATGAGTATATGATTAGATAACGATACATTTTTTGATACTTCATGTTGAATACTTCTATTATGCTGTAGTTCTGTCTGATTTAACTATACGATAAGTCGAGTGACGTGAAAATCTTCTCCCCAACTCAAGGTGGTGCTGAGCAGCTTTACACATGTTTGTAAAGAGCAGGGGTGATTCTTATGTGGATTTAAGTGACCAGTCGAATTAGATGCCAATTATATAATATTTGTTATAAAATAATCTTGCTAGGAATTTAACTGGGTAAGTGGCAACCAATGTATTCCTTTTTTTTAACACGGGTCATTGTGCACACAACGGAATCATACATTCACAAAACTGAAACTATTGAGTTTTAAGGGTTGGAAATGATTGACAAACTGGACCATTTATGCCAATGACATCAATATTTAGACACAAAGTGGGGATTTTTTTCCACAATGTAGTTTTCTAAATATGTTTGCATTTTGCATATGCACATTTTTCACTCACCTTTTGCTTTTCAAAAGAGAAATGGAGCGGCATCTTTGGGCTGTGCAAAAATGAGCTTGGATTCAGTTAAACTTTTTTTTGTAGTTGACCGGGCGCGGAGAATGTCATTGTAAGCTTGATACAGTACAGAAACTTCCTCCATGTCCTCTCGACATTGTCTGTTGTATGACAACCGTTCCCTGTGTTTGCGTTTGTCAACGTCATCAATGAAACATATTTGCATTTGTCTTCCTTGATGCCTCAATGCATTGATTATCTTTTTACTTTCTTTTTAGGCTTTCTGTATCAATGCGTGCTCTATAAGAGCTCTATAAGCATGCTTTACTGTAACCTTATTGGTTGCCCAGTTTTTAAAGTTCTGTAAGCATATAAAAAATAGCTTTTTCTGTCTACCTTTTTGTGTTTGTCGCCTTTGTACCCTCTGGTTGTATGCCTCTAGATGAGGCATTAATTGCCTATGAAAATCTATTTATGTTTGAAACTTAATTATATTTGTCTGATTGGGCCTAAGTATGTTGAGTTGTTTAGGCTTTTAAATGAAATATAAAATGATTTTAGTTTGTGGGACTCATTTAGTTTCAACGTTGTTAGTTTCATTAGGCAATCAGCTTCCTACTTATTTCTGTTTGCACTGTCACAGAGCAAAATGTGTTGATGTGCAAAACGGATGCAACTGTCTGTGTAAATTCAGGATCTTGTGGACATTCAACTTCACCATAAGATGCAATTTTAGTGCTTTCTACTCATATGAAGTTAATGCATAATTTTAAAGGATTTTTTAAATTTATTTTTTTGTATTCAATTTGGCATACAGTCTGAGCAATAAGGAAAAAAAAATTCAATTTTTTTCTTGGATAATTGTTTTATACTTTTTTTCAGTTAGGTCACTTTTACTGAACATTACGGCAGAATAGGAAAAGAGTATGAGTATCCTTTGTCTCAAAGATCTTTTATTGTTTTCACTTTAGTATTTTTGTTGAATTCTGAAATTAATATATTTTTCAAATGTATTTTCAGTTTCACAAGCATTTTGTGGATTCATTCGTCATGTCACTTTCATTTGCACGTGGCCTAGGCCTTGTAACTTCTCTTCAAGGATTTGTTGTCACAACCTTCCGTTCCTTTACTCTGGCATCAGAAGTGTCCTCATCTGTATCACACATTATTCAATCCACTTTGAAGAGAAAAGCCTTGATGGCTAGCTTCATTCAATGTTGTAGTACATTTATCAAGTTCAGTTCAGGTCCACTAAACGAGCAGCCATTTGCACAAACTGGTTTGGTTGTGTTATAGGAACTGTGGACATTTTGTCAGTCAGATAAGATAACAACAACCAAAGGAAAAACGTATATAAGTTTTTCTGAAGGGCTACGACTACATGCCCCTAATTCTGTCTTACTGCTTCAGTTTAATTCTCTCAAATATGGGTGTGACGAGATGTCTTTTCATAAAGCCCAGCAAAACCAAGAAGTTGGCTGTGTTTAGTACAAAATGTGTTTTTGTTGTTTTGTCATTAATTCAGCCCAGATTTGTGTCTTCTGGGCTGTAATTTGGTCTTGTATGGTGACAAACAAAGGGAACCATGTAAACCATAACTAGATAGGCGGGGCCCTTTTTTAAATGAAACAAAATTGCCATATTTCCATATTGCCTAGCCACGTGTTGGAAAAAAAAAGTTTGATTAAAAAAAAAAAAGGTTAGTTGTTTTCTCGACTGTGTGCCCACACATACAGCTTATGTACATCTACGTACCCATACAGCTTAGCTTTACAATCCCTTCATTTAAAATCTGCTACATTAAATCTTTTCTGTATTTTGTTTTTTGTGTTGCATTTTCCATCATGAAACTACAAATTTTTCATCCAACATTTTTGCAATAAAATAAATTATTTGTATGAACAAATATTTTTATGGTTGTACATCTCACTTTTTAAGTGATCATTACTAGAGCTAGATAGAGAGGGCTAATAGATCAGTTTAAATTGCGGAAATGCCTGGAAACGTGCTGCCGACTTTGAACTGAAGGTCATTGTGTGAGTGGAATCACCAGCAATGGATCCGCAGACAGAGAGTGCTTTTAATGTGTAATTTCTCTGTTTTGTGCTCCAATCATACGATTATATGTAGCAATGGCCTTGCGTGTGGCTTATTTTGGGACACCAAACAAACAGAAGCGTGTTTTCACCTATGAACTATGTGCTTCACCAACCACGTTTCAGTGTCCGGTGAAGCAAAAGCAGAAAACTGAGAGTTTCTGTTCATTCAATTCACTATCAAGAGTTTTGAAATGGGTAGGTTAGAAGCCGGTCAGAAACCTTGCCTTGGTCTCTCGGTTTCGTGCAAGGAGTATAGTGCAGTGTTGCAAAGGTTTTCACAGTGTCTATAGACTCTCGGCCAAAAATATTTGATGTTGGGTGTGAGGAGGCTGTCTCTGGAGGAGCAGTGCTCGCGCTCATGTCGTCAGACTCGCAGCTCCCGTGATGTGTGATTAAAATGTTACTCGCAAAGAAAATGAGAAATGGGAATTTGAGATGACATGTTGCTTTTTTGGGTCCAGGTTGCAGTGAACGGAAAACAAAATGGCCGTGGAGATGTAAACCCCTTTTTTAATATGCATAAGGCCCAATTAATGGAGGTGTTTTTCTGGCAAAGCCGCCTTTTGTTTGCCTATTGTTCTGGTGTTGCTGGCGTCCTAAAGCGCTATTTTACTCTGTGAATATTAAAGAGATTGAATTCTAATGAACTTATCCATTATCTAATCTAATGAATTTATCCATATCTGGCAAGGACTTGTACCGTAGCTTTTTTTTATTATTTTTTCTATACTTAAAATTAAAGCATTTTTTGTGAGACACAAGAGTTGAGCTGCCTTGTCAAAAAAATACTAGCAATATTTTTTTTTTGACTAGTAGTATTTTTTTAAATCCTATTTTCAGCCTGCGGTCTGAACTAGCGCTTCATGATTAATTGCATTGTACTTGTGATGTCATAGGGACTGTATGACACAGAATGCTGGGATTTATTACTTTACTTTTACTTTACAGTCATTTAGCAGACGCTTTTATCCAAAGCGACTTACATTTCATTACAATTGTTACAATTTTAACAAATTCTTGCTTTCCCTGGGAATCGAACCCATGATCCAGTGTTTGAACCCATGATCCAACACTAGCGCTCTACAGACTGAGCTACTGGGAAACTATTAAGAGCCTGCATTAAAAAAGCATCCATTAGATGGAAGCGGTCATGTGACTTTGAATTGTAGTGAGACCAGATCAATCAACCAGATCAACCGTAGTGAGACCAGATCAATGACCAGATCAAAGTTACTAGAGAGTAACTGCCACGAAAACACATTATCATAAAGGTTTTTGCATAAGCACCAGTCAGGAAATTGTTGTTGCAAATGTTTTTCTTTGTACAATTAAAACATGCTTTAATTGGTACAACATAATTGTGTGTGATTTATCAAACAAATTTGTCAAAACCTGAATTTCTAACTAGTTGAGTACATGTACATATATCAGTATCAGAAATTGTGTATTTTCATGTTAATCTTAAAAGTGGACTCTCAAAACAACAATGCACACTGCAACTTTTATTTCAATCCGTACTACATTTCTTTTGAAATTTTCGGTTTTCCGAATTCTAACATTATTGTTATCATTTAAGTCTTTTTAATACAACTGCTTGTAATTCATGATTGTGGACATAATGGTGGAGTCAGAGTGAATGAAACTAACTATGTCACGCGTCTCAGGCTTGTGTTGTTGTGTGGTTATGCTGTTGAACTTTGCCCGGCTCACCCAAAAACCAGCTCACGCTGTCATTCCAGACATGAATGATTTTCTCTTCTACAACACAAAGGCAGACTGGATCATGCCAAAGCCATTCTTTCTCACACTGTGAACCAGGTTTTCACAATTATAGAATAATCTCTATAGTGAAAATCAGTGCAATGATAGTGATTGATGGTGATTTTGGATCAATATATTGTTACTTTCATTGTAAATATTACCGAAACAAAACATCCAAGTAAAACAATATATTGAATTTAAAACACTTCATTATACTGTGTTTTCACAATAAATATTTTTTT
>SOMO01000211.1:60440-71527 GCA_028128575.1 Paedocypris carbunculus | reverse complement strand
GTGTGTGTGTGTGTAATTTATTCATTAGACAA
Source organism: Paedocypris carbunculus (assembly GCA_028128575.1). Lineage (NCBI taxonomy): Eukaryota > Metazoa > Chordata > Actinopteri > Cypriniformes > Paedocypris > Paedocypris carbunculus. The sequence goes on along the minus strand of SOMO01000211.1, from coordinate 71,495 downwards.
TTCCACATAAAACACTGGAGATTTGTGAGTTGGAGGTTTTGCAGCAACATCTGATCAACCCATTGGTCAATCTTCAATGATTCCTCTTTTGATTCCCAAAGTGAAGGGTCAATTAGCCGAGTGTTAGCACAGTTTTGCTACAACGCATGATTCAAGAGTTGAAATCTCGTCTTCCTGACTCTGACTAACACTGCTACTCACCGCTGGAACCACACTATCCAGGGTAATGTCAGCTGACCAAATCCAACAAGAGTTAGTGTTTAATAGGGATGTCCGGTGACAAAAATAAATTACATAAAATACTGCAAAAAAGTGCCTTTCATAAACTTGTGCCTGTGCCAAACATCAGTTATACTGGTGCCAGCAACAACAGTCTGTATGTGAGTCCATCTTCTTGTCTTTCCCACGTTAGAGTGACATACGCTGTGTAAAAACCTACAAGAAGTACACCAGCTCCAACTGCTTCGCATAGTGACCGAACTTTCTTAAGAAGAATGAGCCAGCGTTGCTCTGGCTACTGTGCAGGACGTGTAACAGTCATCCACAAGAAGATGCAATAGTTTATTGGCCACAAATGGAGACCTTACACTCTCCTTTTGAATTATGGAGATCAGGTGTTTCAGCTTTACAGTTCAACTCACACGAGTATGTGTGTGTGTGTGTGTGTGTGTGTGTGTGCACACACGTGTGGTCAGGTGGTTACTCAGGAGTTTACCTCATTACAAGGGTTCTTTACTCATTCATTGATCAGACTAATGCAGACTTTTGGAGATTTAAATATAGGAATCAGCTCAAGTTTATTTTGCCATACAATTTGTTCCCACCTTATTCAATTACCAGAATAATTTAAACGTAGAAGTTCTAAATGTTGGTTTTAACAACCTAATGCATTATCATTATTCATTTAGTAAAATGGGAAAAGTTTTAGGACCTTGAGGATCTCATGTGCATCCCCAACACAGACAAGGAGGGAGGGAGGAAAGGAGGAAGAGAGGGAGGGAGGGAGGGAAGTAAGGAAGAAAATAAAAGAAGTAAAAAAAGAAAGAAAGAGAGAAATAAGCTAATCCTTCAAGTCCTACAGTGGCTTTGGGTTTCTTCAATCAAAAAGTGAACACACACACAAACCAGGAGCCAGGAGCAGTGGGCAGTCTTAAGCAGTAACACTCAGGGAGTGTGTGGGGTCAGTGTCTTGCTCAAGGACACTCCTACCAGGATTCAAACCTGCAACGCCTGGATGGCAGGTTCCACTGGCTCCCGCTAAGCCTCAATCGCCCAATAGAGTGGTAACCCTGAAGTCACCACACCATGGAGGCAGAGGAGACCAAACAAGAGACACACGAACACAATCGTTTGCTTGTGAAAGAACTCTCTGTTCTTTGACAAACCAAACAAAGTGCTTTTCTTGCCCTGGCCATCAGACAGTTTTTCCAGAGAGAACAAAAAGGGGGAAGGTGCCCCGGTCGTGTTAACACTCCATTTTGCCCGAATGTGAAACCCTTTGACCATGCTGTTCTGCTCATACGTATGTGGCTTCCTCTTATTATTCTACTAGGCCTAGTCAGTGTTTCCTTCAGGTCTGCCTCAGGGTTCATCTAAGGTGAATGTTCTCACTGTGGTGCGGAAAAAGTGTGACTAATGTCCAGTGCTATTACGAATGACAAGTTAGAAAGCTCCACATTAATAAGCATCATTAGAAAACCATGGTTTGTGTTTCTCATGTCGTTTTCGACCAATGCTTCAGTCTGTTTGAAGATCTGAAGCATGAAAGTGTGGCAAACGTGCAAGGAAATTGAATATCTGGAAGTGTGCCAGCACTTATCACACTGCTGTGTTTATACATTCAGAACAATCGTTTTCCCCCCTCAAACATTTATTCAAAAGCAGTCACGTCTTCTGGAACAGTTTGAATTGAAGTAATAAAGTGTTCCGCGGTAATCCGTTGATCAAAACTTTCTTTAAGGATCAAAGCATGCAATAAGGATTCTACATGTTTTATTAATTACTGTGTGTAATGTAATAATGAAAATTCAGTTATATTCATACATAAATACACTGTGAAAGAGTATAACTTTTTTGTTGTTTAGTTATCTATTTTTTATAATTACTAAAACATGATCATTAAAAAAAAAAATTTTTTATAATTTTTATATATAATTTATGTACTTCACTACAGGACTTTTGCATTGGGTCTCAATGCAAAGCATAATGCAATTTTTTGATATCACTTTATTTAACACAGTATTTCAACAAATTAAAATGCAAATGAGAAGGTAAACTAATCTCTTCCATGGATGATTCAACGATTCGGAGTTCAAATTGGACTAGTGATGAGACATTGGTATGAAGGAATGGAAGGAAATTATTAAAATAGAGGAATATGACAAAATCATCAATGCATTGTGTTTTGATGATCAGTAATTTCTAGTAACGTTTTTTTCTCTGTCGTGAGGATCGTCTTGTGTCTGGGTACACACAAAACGCTGCAGTATGTAGTTTAACTGATTGTAAATCTTACACCTTCCCCAATTATTGGCTTCCGTGGAAACCTCAAGCTGACACTGTCACTTGGGGTTATTTTGGCATAGTTTAAAATTTGCCCACGTTATGAACCATTCAACATCAATTACAATTTTTTCTTTAAACTATATTAAATGTATTTTATGAAAAAATTAGCCATGAAAATTAAAAAAAAAACTTTATCATGCAAATGTATCATGTTTAAAGAAAGACAGAATAAAGTAGCATTAAAAATCAACTGTTCAGCCTTATACTTATTTGGTTACATCTTATCATTTAGGCTTTTGTATTTTGCCCTTGACTTAGTTCTCGTCGTGTGATTCTGCTAACATGACATGCTACATGTTTTTTCACTCCTAAAAATCATTTATGCCTTCTCGTTTCTAGGACGCCTTGGATTTAACCACTCAGGAGGAGAAAGCCCCTTGTCTGTGAATGGTAGGTGTGTGTGTGTGTGTTGTTGAACAGACCTACAACAGCCCAATAAAAGCTTGGTTTTGTCTGGAAAGCAGTAAAATCTTTTCAGAGTATTCATGCAGCGTTTATGCCAATGTTTTCTCAGCTTTGTGTGCATTACCTGATGTAATCTGCAGGACCCTTATAGCACCAACGTCAGCTTTGCTTTAATGACAAATGTGACTAGTCCATCTAAAACGTAAAGAGATAATCCTGTGGACACACAAGTCTGAATCCTAACAACAAGTGCAGTGATAGGCCAGATTAAGTTTTCTTCAGGGCATCTTAATCTAGGAAAGTCACAAATTTCTCTTGCCTTTGGTTCGAACCAAACAGGTTGTTTAATTTCCTGCTCTGGTGCGGATTGCTTTCAAGCCTTTTTTCATTTTAAATCTCACCAAATCGAGTAAAGAAACCTTGTGTGCGGTAAAGACATTAATTTATTGGACAAAGATTCTGTGGAAGTAAATATAATATGAAAGTACCAGATTTGTTTTTTTTTTTTTTTACTTTGAAGTGATATCTTGCAGAGTAAAATGCAAAATAATGTAACTTGGAGTATTTTTGTTTCAAGTACACTGGTAGTTTATTCTTAGTTGATAAATCAAGGTCTCATCGCAGTAAATTCCTTTTCAATGTGTAAATACCAGGATTCTATTCGATAATGAGTCCCAGGTTGATCCTGAAAAATTAATGGTCTTGATCGGAAGCAATTAGTTGGTTTTACCTGATAAAGCAAAGAAAAAGTTCAGTTTTATGTAAATATTTATGTAAATGTAATGAAAAGTTCATAATAAATGTATCAATGTGTTCAGTAGAGTGTTTAATTAATTCAAAACGGATTATAATTCTGATGGTCTTATTTTGCACGCAGCAAGAAATTATGGGAGGCGACGAGGTAAAAAAATTAGAAATAAAAAATTAACAGTACAACTGAGTTTGAAACCGTAAATATTGGAGTAAATCGGCATCTGCATGCATGTGTTTGAAGTCATTTATATGATTCGCATGCTGCACGTCTGGCCTTATTTACTTTTGTGTGTCTATTTGACCAGCTGATCTCTTTTGGATGATTATTATGCTTTTATCAGTGGCTAGTTTGAAATGCTTCGTGAAGATGTGATTTCCACCATTTTGAGAGGTTCGTTTGTTCAGCACAGATGAAAACATTTGGACTCGTGGGGCATGTTTTTATCAATCACTTTTTGAACATTTTTTTTAATCAATTTCTGAGAAAGAACCATTGTGAATGAGAAGTCAAAGCAAAGGCTGCTGGGAACTTTCATAACATCACAGAGAACAAATGCAATCAGACCTTTCTTTTTTAAATGTTGTGCGTTTAGATGTGCCAATCCATTTCCTTTAGAAAATTAAATGCTTAGTATTCTAGATCCGATCACAAATTGTAGCATCCAAATCCCACAATCATTACATTTGAATTGGATCATTCCGATTGACATGTTTACATTTTGATCTGTCTCAATCCAATCAATTGGAGTCATTGACTTGTATTTGTAGTTTGACATGTATTTGTCTTCTTCCTAGGACACTCATCACTGTTCCCTATGGAAGATAGCTTTCCAGATGAGGAAAGGGGCGATCAAAACCTCCCCACCCTGGGTTCTCCTCACTGTTTCCCTCACCAGAACGGAGAGCGCCTGGAGCGATATTCCCGCAAGGTCTTTGTGGGTGGTTTGCCTCCTGACATCGACGAAGGTGTTTCATCTTTATAAATCTTATGCAGAATTCAGAGGTGCCTTGTTTTATGAACACTTCTGTTGATAAACATTGTATTGTGCAACTGACAAATGTAAAAAATGTGGTTTGTTTTGCAAACCATTCTACTTTTTCCCCAGTTACGTCATAAGCTTGTGATTTCTTATCGGTGAGAATTCCTACTAAAATCTTTTACTTGATTTCTAAATTTACCAAAAGAATTTTTGGCCAGGATGTGTCGCATGATTGGGACTTAGAAGAACCCTGTGCAGTTTTTTCAAGATGTCTGCCTTTTTAGAATCACTAGGGTGAATTAACTCTCTTATGCCTTTACATGTCTAAGAAGGCTTTTTTGTTTTTGTCATTTTTGGACTGAATTTCTTATTGTGTGTGACGTAAACAAAAAATGTCTGTAATGGGATACAATAGGTTTAGAACAGATCACCATGAAAATTGTACCGCGGTTACAAACAAATTCCGTTCACAACGTGTCACAACCCGACCAAAACAGTCAATGCACAAATTATGTTTGTGAACTGAGGCACCACTGTAGAACTTAAGTCCACAAAGCTTTTTCATGTTCAATGCAGAGGAATTTCATCTTATCTGTACCATTGTTCTACAGATGAGATAACAGCTAGTTTTCGCCGTTTCGGGCATCTCTTTGTGGACTGGCCTCACAAAGCTGAAAGCAAGTCCTACTTCCCACCCAAAGGTAAGAGTTTAAGTTTTTTTTTATAATAATAATAATAATAATAATTAGGGATGCACAGATACCGATACCGGTATCGGTATCGAGCTCAATACCACATTTTCTAAAGTACTCGNGTTTGCTCTGTTTTTTCTTTCATATCTAAACATTACTGCTTTTCTTTTGCTTTTTCCAAAAAGGTTATGCCTTCCTGTTGTTTCAAGACGAGAGCTCTGTTCAAGCGCTCATCGACGCCTGCATTGAGGAGGAGGGCAAGCTTTACCTGTGTGTTTCCAGCCCCACCATTAAAGATAAACCTGTAAGAATCAGTACTGCTTCAGACACCATGCCACGACTCGCCACGAGGCAATCTGAGCAGACAGAAAATTGATTTAATCCCTTAATAACAGGTCCAGATTCGCCCTTGGAACCTAAATGATAGTGACTTTGTTATGGATGGATCACAGCCCCTGGACCCCAGGAAAACCATTTTTGTGGGTGGTGTGCCACGTCCACTTCGTGCAGGTACCATCCACTGGATTAATTGGTTTTTCACTTGCGTTTTGTTAAATACATTAATAGAATTTCGAGTTCACATTGATGTTTTTCAGTAATATAAAGTGTTCTTAACAGGCTGAAATGTTCCTGCCTGCAAGCTTGTTTTTTTACTGTTTTCATAAACCACTAGCTTTGTCAATAGTAAAGCCTTTCTGAATTCCAACTTGAGTCAAATTACAGTAGATTTTATTGCGATTCTATTGTATGTGGCTAGTGTGTGTGTGTGTGTGTGTGTGTGTGTGTGTGTGTGTGTGTGTGTGAGAATTCTTATACATGTATACAAAAATGTGTAAAGGTGAAAATGAGTAAAACGTTAAGGTAAAACTAGTGTTTGATATTTTACAGTGTGACATAGTTTGTATTCAGCTTACAAAAGATTCAGACAGACTTGAAATAATAAGAGGTGTGATGTTATTATTGATTATTGGCATTTTTTCAGTGGTTTACCGGCATGTTTTAGCACTGCTAGAGCTGGATGATTCAGTCTGTGGTTTTAATCGTGACAGTGGAGCTGGCGATGATAATGGACCGGCTGTATGGTGGCGTGTGCTACGCTGGCATCGACACGGACCCCGAGCTGAAGTACCCGAAGGGAGCAGGGCGGGTCGCCTTCTCTAATCAGCAGAGCTACATCGCCGCTATCAGCGCTCGCTTTGTACAGCTGCAGCATGGAGAGATCGATAAACGGGTCAGTGCTGGGAGCACAACACACACACACACTTTACAGTACCAGTCACATTCAGTGTGATTATCAATTTTAAAGGGAAACATGAGTGTATATTGGTGTCTGATGAAGCGTGTTTTAAAATTAAGGGTTTATTTACTTTTTTCTACAGGTCAATTATTTTATTTAAAAAAAATGTATTTTACATTTTTTACGGGTCTGATGAAGCCTCAGTTTTAAAATAATGGCTTATTTTAATATCATGTTTGATTATACAAATGTTTATTCACAAGTTGATTCATGTGGATTTATCATACCTAAAATATGACTTAATTTGTATTTAAAAATAGATGATAAAGACGGTATGGATCCTGTTTTATTTTTTTACATATTAATGTACGCTTTTCAAAAAAAATTAACAATAAAAAAGATAACTTAATACAGTATAGGCAATAGAAAGTTTTTTCTTGAAACCTGGCATCACAAGATAGTAGATCGGGACTCTCTTTATCCTGATATTCTTTGTGGCAATGAAGAAAACAAGATTCCTTGTTTATCCACATTTTTGAGATTCTGTCATCCAGGCAATCCTGAGATGACAATCCTTTCTCTGAGACCCGGAGCCACCATGTTGGCCGTGACACCAACTGACCGTCTGTGCTTTGTCTCCTGACAGGTGGAAGTGAAGCCATACGTCCTGGATGACCAGCTGTGTGACGAGTGTCAGGGGACGCGCTGCGGAGGCAAGTTCGCTCCGTTCTTCTGCGCAAACGTGACCTGTCTCCAGTATTACTGTGAATACTGCTGGGCAGCTATCCACTCGCGTGCAGGTAGAGAGTTCCACAAGCCGCTGGTGAAAGAAGGAGGCGACAGACCTCGCCACATCTCCTTCCGCTGGAACTGAAGCTGGGGAGACTAGTCGCAAAATCATCCAGAAAAAAAATGCACTTTTCTGTTGCTGTTTTTTTTTTTTTTATATTTTACATTTACATTTAATTTAAAGAATAAGAGAGAAAATATTACAGTTTTAATTTGTCTTTTAATATATTTAAGTATGATGTTAATCCAAAACAAAAAAGAAAAGTCGAGAAGAAAACGTCTATTTTATATAACTCCGCTATATTTGATTTTTGAGTGCACAGAGTTGTGAGTATATTGAGTGTTAGTATATTCCGTCAGTACGTATCTGCATGACTTTAGAATTGGCTTTTTTGGTGACATTGCAGTCATAAGTATTACGTCCTGTTGCAGTTTGAAAAGAGGGAAAGGTGGAGGGGAATGAAGGTGCACGTTCCTTTTCTTTTCTATTCGGAGAGCAGATACGCCCAGCCTGAGAAATCCATCCACTTCCTCCCTGTGTAGTGTGCAAAAAGCATGTTTGTCACACGCTGCACAGGAAGAACGTAGAGGATTCAGGATGTAGGCTCTGACTTCAAAATTTCAGTTGTTAACCAAAGCTTGGTGTTTGTAAGTGGAAGATGCTAATTCTCTCAGCGGTCTGTTCTGAATTTAACTTTTATTTTATTTTATTAATTAAGGAATTTGTTTAATAACAACATGCTGATTTTTGAAGTATTCTGACGACAACAGATCCCAAAACACCTGTCTGGATTAAAGATTGATCATCATTGGGACATGCAAGAAACTAATACCTCAAGCTTAGCTGCTATATCAAGTCGAAATATGAAATAATAGTAACATAGCTGGATTCCCTTTTTCTCTCCGAAGCACAGAAGAGGAAGTAACACGAGCGAAAGGGTGGTTCTGAAACCCTGCTGTATTCTTTCCTGCGTGTTATCGAGGGATGGAAAGTCGTCTCGCGTGATGGACCATACACCCACAAGGAATTTGTCGCATCGAGTTTCCAAAAAAGCGTAAAAGCAGAACATGGCAACCTTGACGAAGAACTCTAGATCATGCAGTCCAACGATGGCTGCCTTATAGCTAGAAAATGAACATTTTACGCCGTTCTGTTTGGTTTTGCCCGTTGCAGCCAACCAAATTGAATTTGTGGTGTAAATGTGACAGTTCCTTGTGTCCACGGTCATCACGCGAGTGGAGCCAGGTTTAGTGGTCGGCAATGAAGGATTGTGAACATTTACGGCGTCCGAATCAAGCTGTGCAGAAATCAGGGAGATTGTTGTTGTTGTAAGACTTGAAACACTAGTGAGAAGTGAATCCTCGTGCGTGGCTTGATGGTGTTGCCGTATCGCCGTTTAGCACTGTCACTTAAGTTAGTCACTTTCGAAGAATTTACTGAGATGGCAAAAAAAAAACAAAGGAAAAAAGAAAAAAAAATTATTTTATACATGGCCTGCTGATTTTTGGTACAGTGTTTTCTAGCTAAATTATTTTGTCATGCACATGTAAACATTTATTATGCACTACTTTTCTAAATAGACCTTTTTTTCTTGTCTTCAACAGTCATTTTCGGCACACTTTTCACAAATGATTAAACTCCTTTTTGCAATACCTCAATTTTTCACGTTGTGAAAGGTAGCTTTTGTACTTTTGTTACTGAAAGATCTGCATATAGAGAGATTTTCATTTTACGAGACGACAAAATGGAGTGAAATTAATATATTATTTTCAATTCTGTGTTTTATACATTTCAGTGCTGTGGAATTATTAATGCCTGTTGACGACACACAAAATACAATGTTGCAATGATTCGCCTCTCGCACACCGGATTGTAAAGGCAACGCGGATACGAAAGCCCGGTAGAGACGATGATTCTATATATTCATGCCACGATTCCCTGAAAATAAGCCCTAGTTGAGATCTGAGGTTGTATATACAAGGTTTCAATAGTAAATCTGTTTATACAATAATTGTTTTACATCTTTTCCTTGATCACATTTTTGAAGCTGATACTTTCACTTTCAGTGTTTAAATGTTAAATACTGTTTGCTTTCCGTGGAAAAAAAANCGCGTTTGGTTAGTTTGGCTAACCAATCTCCATGGGCTAGTTCCCTGATGTGCATCTTTATCCGCACACACACACACACACACACACACATACACACGCCGCTGTCATTTTCAGGGAAGCGTGGTGTGAAAAGCTTGGTGTTTAGGTTTTCTCCAGTTCAAGGTAGAAGGATCCAAGTGGTTCGTGTTTAGGCTGATCCGTGTATCGCGAGAGTGAATGTTCGATGTCTAGATATTTTAACAATTAAGAAACTATATATTCATTGAACTGCCAACTATTCCTTCCTATTGTAGCATGCATGACGAGGAAAAGATCTTAAAATGACGACATGACTTAGCTGTTGTGGTTGTTTGGCAGACGTGTCCAAACCTCTTGAGGCCTCCTCACACCCGACGCCTTCCATCTGATTCCGTGTTTCTGTCCTGTAGCCCTTGTGAATGGGATGCGCAGAGGGGAAAGACCCCGAATAAAGCGGCGTGAGTTGTAACCGTGGTGACGTTGTAGTGCAGGACGGAAGTGTGTTTTCGTGGCTGTTGAAAGGCTTGAGGAATCCATCTGGGGGTCTGTTTGAAGTGGACGGAAACCCACCGAGAGGACGGGGGCTTAAGACTTGAATGTGGTAAATGTTGCAAGTTAATTTCCAGTTTTTATGTGCAATACGTTTTATTTGTAATCTTTTTTCAGATAAAAGATCTTTGCAAAGTAATTCTTTAATGCCATTGTTAATATGTTTTTCCACAGTCATTTTCTACTGTTGTTGTAATCCTTTTCATGCTGGTGTTTGTATAAAAAAAAAAAGAAAGGAAATCAAAGTATTTGTACTAATATAAATAATGAAAGTTATTTTTCAAACATTTAAAACTGGTTTTGTGCTCATATGCTTATTTGATTTCAAGCTACTGTGGTTGATTACATTGTAATTATTAGGTCAATAATGTATTTAGCTGTTTATCGGTATATTTTGAATTGGAATGTATAGTTGATTTTTATAATTTTGATCAGATTTTTGTTATATTTTTGAGGTGAAGCTTTTAATATGTTAAAGTGTCTAGTTTTTACTAATTGCTATATTGTGCTTCACAATATATGGTTCACATTTTTCTGAAGGAAAATAAATATTTAAATATCTGTCTGTTAATGTTGTTAATTACTGGCAAAATCTCAGTAGTTTTTAACCGTGTTTGAAAAGGATGTTGTATTTATTAATAGCATTTTTTTACTTAAGAGATCACCTTAATTTCTAATGGTCATTTCACTTTATAAGTTCCTATTTTTGTATTTTATTCTCTAATTAATTTATGTTACACACAAAAAAAAATGTCATATTCTAGCAGTTGGACTGTTAAGTGCTAGTGAAACTCAAAAGAAAAATCTGTTTAATTGTTTGCAGCCAACTATTTATAACAATATGCATAATTTTAAAATATTTGTAACGTGAAATGTTGAATGAATTAAATATAACTGTGAGAAAATATGACTCGCGTTGTTATTGTCCACTGCAGTGTGTGTGTGTGTGTGTGTGTG
>SOMO01000211.1:44556-58040 GCA_028128575.1 Paedocypris carbunculus | reverse complement strand
AAAAAAAAAAAAAGACATTTTAAAGATCAACTACTACTGAATTGAACCTAAGTCACACCTGTACAAAAGCAAGGCCCAAAACCAAGCTGTTCTCCCACCAGTTGTGCTGAAAATAAAAACTAAAAAAAAAAAAACCCAGCGCAACACTGAAACATAAATAGAAAAAACTGTCAAGATATTATATTTGAACAGGCATAACTGTGAACTACAAATATAGACATTGCTAATAGGATCAAGTAACTGTTAGTTTCAGTAGGATACACTTTTTGTAGAGTTTTGCTTATAAATATCACCAAGAGATCTATGACGGAGCACTCAGCGATGAAATACAGCCTTCCTAATGTGACTAGAAATAAAAGAAGAAGAAGGGTTGTCCACTTGGGAAGCACGCACACAAAAGACTAGCTAAGGATCCCATGCTAAATTATCGAGTAGAAGAACCAGACAACATTAGAAGCACAAGTTCACACTTGAGAATTCTGCTCTGGTTTCCCCCAAATATCGGCAAATCGAGTGTTGAATGGATTTAACACCGTCAAAAACCATAATTCAAAGCCGGGTTGGAAATAAAGGGCGCGTCCAATTCTGAAGGTCAAATTAAAGAAACTTTGGCAAAGGTTTGGAAGGGAATGTCGCTTTGGGTAACATCGGTTTTAGCTTAGCGATTGGAGCGCGTCTAACCAGGCCCAACAGTCCACGTGACCCCATCGGCGTTCCGTCCATCGTCCTCCACATCAAACAAACAAACGACGTTTCCGTGGCTACGGTTACTTTTCAAGCACCGGATCCCCGGTTCAACCCAGGTGGGTTTTGGAGTGCCTGGCAAACTGGACCAGGTCTTGGCACATGTGATGATGCAATAGCTTAAGCAGACGTCGTCAGAGTGAATGGCGTGAGTTCTGGAAGGGATCTTCTCACGTCGGCGCTCAAGAACATCTTTTGGAGATTCAGCACCAAGGACGGCGAGACAGAGGTCCTACATGACTGACTGATCTTCAGAAGAACCCAGCTCTGAAACTCCACCACCACACGACTGCTCCGGGCCAATCCACCGCCACCTCGCTTTGTGTCGCTTTGAAAATCCTTGAATTTTGTTCGTTGAAGAACAACTGTTGAAGGCCTTTTTGTTGTCCATTGCTGAGTGATTCTGCTCCAGGTCGGAGCCAGCGATCCGAGGAACAGTAGAACCGTGAGAATCAGGAGGCACAATCTTTTGGATGCGTTTGTGAGGGGACACAAAAGTGGAGAGGGGTCGGCACCATCTTTGCCATTCATCCCTTGTCTCGAGAGCTTGACAAACATCCACAGCACGATGTGTGAGGCTGTCAATGTCAGTAAATAACCTGCTTTACCAGCACAGAGACGGTAATAACGGAAAACAAGTAGAAGGTTGGACAAAGCCCATGCTGAAGAACAAAACCAATAGATACAGCAAACAAACACATATACGTGATATAATCGTGTTATAAACGAGTCTATGACTGCAGCACTCTTTGGATAGTTTCTCAAAAAAAAAAAACCTGAAACAAGTTAAAATAAAAGCAAGGAGCATTTACAACTAGAAGTTGAACTCTAATGAAGGAAGACTACATTCATCTTTCAATGAAAACTGTAGGGGAAAAGCAGCAACAGTTTTCACATCAAGCAGGTTTCTCTGCCCGACAAAGCAGGAAAAAAAGAAGAAATCTCTGTTCTTCGTATTCAGGGATGCTGCCAAATCTCACTCAAACACATTAAAAGCTCAGACAGATCAAGTTTGGGGTTTAATCTTGGAATAAGGCACCTGATTTTGCAAGAATCCTTGAAAAAAAACACAATTGGGAATTTTCGTAAATTTTTAAGTGCAATTCGGGTCATTTTATGGTCAAGAAGCGTGAACAGTGTCGCACTTGTTTCGACTTGTGCTCTTGGGAAAATAACGTAAGGTTTGCGTCAAGCTTCGCGGCAAAGCCACGTGACCGATGCGTTCCGATCAATCGCTCGCTCCCCGAGTCCGAGGTCGTCTACTTAAAGCACTTCAATAGCGAAAACATCTGACGTCGTCACAATTTTATCGGCAAGACATCGCTGTCTGGAAGCAGTAGATTGCTAGGCATCATTCCACACTTTTTATGAATTTTATTTGTATTAAATTGTGCCTTACTATAGCACACTGTAAAGGATGAAAGTAGACGATTTCGAATGCAGGGACACATGTTGGTGGAGAACTAAATTCGGATTTACACTAATTAGTATAAATCTGCAAAAATCGGAGACAGTTTCCGAAAGTCGTTCCATGCGAGCAATTCTGCTTTCGAGTTGATGAAAATAATTCCGGAAGGTCAGAGAATGAACACACAAGTGTGTTGGTAAAACAAATGAACACAACAAAAAAAAAACAAAATTTCCCAGGTAAAGACCGCGAGCGTGTTTATTTACCACGAGAAAAGCCGCCTTCCACCGAACCCGGACATTTCAAACGACTCGAATCATCTCAGTTTAGACACAATGTCATTTACCATCAGAAGCAGATCCACAGCAGCCATCATTAAAACACAACAGTGTAAAAAAAACAAGCTAACTAGCTGTAAACTAAAGCAACATTCTGACTTACTACAAGTAAAACCTGCATAGTGCACGATCGCTCACACTTCTAAAGCAGCAAACACGAACCAGACCGCTGAGAAGCAAAGGTGTAAATGCTTGTTGGGAACTCTAGCCAACGGCAAAAGAAAAATCCATCACTACGGGATCAATTACAATCACAAACGAAACAAAAAAACCAACCGGGAATCACACACGAGATAAAAGTAAGGAATGAATTTAAAAGGTCGTCTTCTTACACTGATTTAGCAGCAATGTCTGAATTCACTGAATGCTCCACAACAAACAGACATTAAGGAACAAAAGTAAATGATTAAAATGGAAAAAAAAAACTAAGAAAAAAAATATCGATAAATAGCTTAATCAAGGTTTGTGTTATTACAAATCATATTGTGCAAAAAAACAAACAAATATATAATAGTTTAGCAAAATGAAATACGACAATACAAAGCATAAACAAAAGCATTTCGGCTATTAAATTGAATAAATGATCAAGCTAAAAGAACAAGTTCAAACATAAAGCTTGATTATTTCCCTTTAATAGATGCAGCTTGATGTAGAATTATACATGAAACATACTGGCAAAAAATATTCTATGCTGTATAAATAGTACACTAATCTTACGCGCGCGTGTGTGAGAGACTCTTATATGTACGAATTCAAAAGGAGCAAAACTTTCAAAAGATGCATAAATCTGGTTTTGAAGGCAGAAATCAGTCCACTCAAATAGCTATTGCGCTAAGCTAATTAGGCTACATGCTAATGTGCTGCTTGCGTGCTTTTTAAATAAGTTGCTAAGTTGCTTATTTCAAACGACCGTTATAGAAATGGAGAAAAAAAGCATGAAAGGGAAAAAGAATACTGGCTTAACATAGCAACGTTTTGCCCTAAACATTTTAAATGCCACAGAGTCACCTGGTTAAAAACTACAACATGAAACACGCCAGCTCATCCATGAACGATCCATCGCCCACGCCGCGATTCAATCTGCAGATGCTCGTAGTCGCCTGCTGTCACTTTATTCTACAGAAAGATCAGTATCCAAAGGTTTCCCACAATATCTGGCCTACGATAATATCCGTGAGCCGCAATGAAGAATAAACAAATAGACCGAAAAAAGATTTGAAAAAAAACGCTTACGGAGTTTATAAACAGACAAATTGTCATAACTTCACTGTGCATTTTAGGCACAAGAAGGCGACGACGTGACAGTGTCTAAACAAACGTTTCTTCCGATTGTTGTACAAGATTGTTGTACATAGTGCATCATTCCGAGCAAAATCCATCCCCAAACCTGCTCTTACTTTAGAGGAAACACTGTATTTTCAGGGCTGAATGGAAATCGGGAAGGTTCGAGCTGTAGTTGGCACGAAAAAGGCCAAATCTTTGCAGTCATGGCAAATGGCGACGCTATATTTCACGATTAGATGTAATCTTAAAGACACACAAACGGAAAATCAATCCAATTAGAACAACTCAGTCCAATTGATTTCCCATGGCAAATGGAACTGCCTTACAGTACTCTGATATATATCTGTGTGCATGTGTGTGTGTGTGTGTGTGTGTGTGTGTGTGTGTGTGTGTGTGTGTGTGTGTGTGTGTGTGTGTGTCTATAAACATGAATGTGGGCAATACGGCTGTGCAATAAATTGCCACAATCTTGAGAATTCTGTCAATACACAATTTTGGGCAAATGCAATTTCTCATGTCAAAACCAAAGCATAAATAAAATTGTAGTTTTGTTTTGTAATTACAATTTGCTAATATAATATTCATAAAACAAATATTTTGTCAAATTGCACAGCCCTATTGTTTGTGTTTATACATACACGTGTGTATATATATATGTATGCAAGTAAGTACACATATACACCCAGATATATGTACATTTGTGTGTGTTTGTGTGTTTATATATATTTTTTTTGAACTACTTTATTAACACAGATCAGACTCCTCCCCCAAAAGTAAAAAAGAAATGACTTTTTACTCTATAATTTACTTCAACAAAAATATCCACGACAACAATACCCATCTCTTGCCAGAGAGAAAGTGTCAACACTGTAAGTCACCCTGAAGAAAATCCAAAGCTGAATTTTTTTTTTATCTTTCCATAGGAAATATCTACAGAAGGCAAAGAAAGACTGTGACGTCAGAGTTCTCACTACTCACGCACATCAGCGTTCATCTCCGATTAACATCTCTCTGTCACACCGTCCTGGTCGAAATGCTTAAAGTCAAGTACACGCCACTCATTCAAACAAAGTCGGTTTAGCAGCAAATAGGAAGGGGGATTTTTTTTTGTTGTAATTTCTTGTCTCGTGTGTGTGTGTGTGTGTGTGTGTAGACAAAGTGCTTCTGCGTTTTTATGCATGTGTGTGTAAATATAAATGTATATATGTACGTATACACGTTATAGAAATCAACATTTTTAATAAATCTCTGTACAATAATAATTAAAAAAAAAGAGTAAAGAATATTATTCGAATGGACGGTTTATGATTTTAACGCAAAACATTTTAATTTTACAAAAGATTTAGCTTAGGTATTAATTGAAACATTTTCCCTTCGTTTGAATCAAAAAGGCATGTATTGGGTTTTACACTGACTAGGTTTAAGAATCAAGAAGAAAGGCTTTAAGAAATAGCTCACAACGTTTGAAATCTGGGGATCGCGTTTACGAGAGAGGAACTGATAGCAGCTATAGTCTGTGGTAGTCCTGGATAGAAATCTACAAAAACAAGCGATCAAAGAAAATACAGCAACACATTATTGGGCTTTTATAAAATAAGAACAATTGCCTATTTTTTGCAGTAACATCATATTGAGTGACTGTAATGACCGAATCCTAAGTATATCATCTTTCACACAGAATTTAACATTTCTGTGTTGACCTGGTTTGAAAGTTTTGAATTTTCATTTTTGTAATTACAATTGAATTACAGTTGCAATTACATTCGGAAAAAAGCCTGATTGTGTTACAATAACAGCGTTACAAAGCAGACACACACACACTGCTGTATCCATGCAGATGTTTTTCTCTCCAAGTTTAGATTGGGAATGTAAGGCTTCTCTCTTTCCAACTGAATTGTCGTGTCATTAAAAAGATTGTTGGTAAGCCGATGTCAAAAAAATTAAACATTTCTGTCCTAGATTTAAGAATCCTAATAGACAATGAGCCAAAAAAATATTTTTTTGCAATGGCATCAGGACAAAACTTTTGTTTCCGTCACAGTGGCGGAGGAGGGCAAATCTAGCGCAATCGCTTCTCGAAAACACGAGCAGATAAGGATGCAAACGAGTGCTTCTTTCCACAGAGAATTGGACCCAAGCAAATTTCACAGTTCATTAAAGACCCCTGAACCCATCTTTCCTCCTACATTCAATTCGATGTCAGGTAACTGCTGTGCAAAACCGTACTTAGACTGGCTAGTCGCCATTTTAAGTTGCATGTGTCTTTGGTACGAAAACAAAAGAAACAAAATATAGTGTGCAAATATAATCTTTTGTTTCTACAAGTGAATATCATGACACCGTCCAACGCCGTTCCTTCTTAAACGAAGTACCGAAAAAAGTACATTAGTCAGAGCCTTTCTTATGATACAAAACACGGACTCTGTGGCATAAATCTATATTTTCCATGTTCCTATGTACATTCAGAGTTTCTTTAAAGAGCTGAAAAACGCGAGAGAAACCTCCCGGTTCTCCTCAACTCCATTTCTGCAAAATGGTCCGTTTGCTCTGCTCTGGGTTACAGTACGTCATCCTCAACTCCACGATAACAAGGCACGATGAATCTTGCTCATATAAAGTACAAATAGAATCAAAACCCCAGTCGAGAATCAACTTTTAAAGCCCCATTCTCTGAGAAGTCAAGAACAACAAGGACGATTGAACGCGAGGGCATTTCCACCAAAGCGTAGAGGGAGGAGAGGTTTTCATCGTTCTGCGTATTTACAGTGAGAACTTCGACTGACCACCAGGACAAAGAAAGGTTTCTAAGAGTCGGACCCTTGTGTTCAATTCAGCCCTCGCTTAACCACACACACTGAGCATCGCTAACTCAAAGCTAGTCTCGGCTAACATCGCGACTAGTGTGTTCGGTGGTTCAGTGTGGAAATATCATTAAGGAGCTTAGGAAGGAAGTGTAAGCAAACTTCCTGCCACCAGAGATCAAAAGAGGGGTGAAAAGAAAAAAGAGCTGGATGAAGTCACACACGCCACGTTCAAAAGCTCGGAAAGTTTGCATTTACACCTTTTAACCGCTTAATCAAGGGAACGAATGCCTCGATTTTTTTTTTCTTTTTTTTGTTGATTTTTTGCCTCTTAATGGACGTCCGACGGTTTCCACGTAAGACGTAAATGGCTACAGCAAAAACAAAACGCCGCCGTTTGTTTCGCGTTTCTCTTCCGTTTCACGAGGTATTCGCATGTTGGCTTTTATATTTGCGGCAAGGCCGTCTGTTGATCGATGCCAGCCACATGCACGCGTGACAGGAGACTACAGAGTGCAAACGTCAACTACTAGCTTCATTTCCATTGGTGCTGAAAGAGTGAATAAGTACATACGGATGCACTGGCGGGCATGTGTTCTCTTGAAAGGTGAGGACGTGTCTCCGGGTGACATGGCCATGCAGAGTGTCGGGCTGTTACAGTGAGGGACAGGAATGGCTTTCTCTCTCTGCTCTACATCTTGGATGTGGGCACCCGCAGCCCAACAAGGCCTCCAGTGGGATCTCCTTTCCCAGTGTTCTCCAGGATCTGATTCACAAAGTCGGAAGTCTGGCCGGCCACTGTCGGCTTCACTGCAGGGGGCGAAAAAGCAAAGTTTAATGAAGTCGAAATAAACAGTTTGTTTACCTTTTTACAATTCACCCTTTCATATATTTAAGTGCTAGTTGTCTGTTTCGGACAGCGGTGTGGATTGTGCCATTTTCATACAAAACATTAGTCAAACGTTGGACAAGTTTAGAGTGGAGAAGGTCCGAATAAGCAGAAATGTGTACAACCAATCACAAAGCACAATCAAAAGATGATTATGTGAATATTTAGTAATTTAGCTGAAACTATTTTAAAGCAGCAATGGCTTAAATAGTGTGAGTTTAAAAGAATAAATTTGATACATATGTTAATCATCTGAAGTTTTTAATGATTTGTTTTTATTATTTTTTATATATTTTTTTTTATATTTAAATTATATATTTTAAATACATTTATATTTTATTTTGCTATATTTTTCCCCAATTAATTATAGTCAATTATAATCAATATTGGAAACTAATTTAAGTGAAAAAGAAACTTCCCATGATAAAAACTTCATGCAGATTACATTGAAAAATGTGTGGAATTGCTGATGCGATGTGAACGGATCATGTTCAGACAGGTTTAAATACTAGATAAAGTTAAAAGATAACTGAGTAATGTGTTGCAACAAAACAAATTTTCTGCTGCTCCTCATATTTAGAGTAGTGAGAGTTCCTTCATCCACAAACACAAAAGCAACAATATAAAAATGTTAAATCTATTAAATAAAAGTGCATTTTCGAGTCACAAAGTATGAAAACACTTGACGAATGTGTGATGTCTTTACCTAGACTGTCTTCAATAAGTTTATCCAGTTTCTCCACCATGCTGGTTCCTTTATCATGTGAGATATCGTGAACTCGGCTGACAATTTCTTCTTTGATTGCATTGATCACAAAAAGCAATCGATCTGATGAACAAAGAATTGTTACTGTCATTCCGTCATTTTCACGTTAAAATGTTTTAGGTTTTGTTTCCACTTCAAGGAAACGTACCATATTCAGTGCCAAGACCCCACAGCTTCACTTTGTTTGCTTCATACTGAGCTTTCTTCTTCAGCCTGCAGGCTCTGTTTGAGAAGGCAAGAGCAAAAGACGTATAAGGCATGTTGAGGAGCATTGGAAAAGCCTTTTAAGTGACCTTTATCTTCTGCTTAGTCTCTTGAATCAAAGTGTATCACCAATACGACGTTATTTTCAAGATGTAGATATATTTTTTTAAAAACTCTGAAAAATTGTTTTCAAATTTGGTTTTACCTTGATGCAAGCTTGTTCTTCTCCTTTCGAGAGCGAGGACGAGCGTTCAGCGGTAACTCGCTAACAGGCGTCAGGTCGCCAATGACTTTATTGAGCTTCCTCAGTTCATTTCCGATCTGAAGTAGCTTGCGAGGGTTTGGAGTGAGATCTTCCACGTCTGTTCGTCGTGACTTCTTCAAAGCGTATTTTCCTATAACATGTTTCAAACAAACCCTTTCAATCTGAGCTGCTTAAACCGAAAGGAAGTGTATAAATGTCAGATGGGAAGTTGTTTAATATTAATAAATCAGGAAAAGATCATCTAGTTCCAAAAAACGTTTATGTGTTGATTTTTTGTGTGTGTGTATTTTATATATTAATGATGAATTTACTTGTTAAGTTATTAAACTAAATATTTTCACTGTATCGTACTATAATACAGAAATACATGTTCACGTTTTGTGAATGTGGATCTGAAACACAAAAGATTAAATTCTTTTAATAATTGCACAGACATATGACTTTCATCATAATAATTAATTTCTTTCCTTTAGGCATAATGCTGATACTGGTATCTGTGTTTTTTTAAATGGGCTTCAATAGATTTAATTAATAATTATTTCAAAATAATAAATTGGTTTATTTGAATGAATGATTATGAAGGATGTCTATGAAAAGAAAGGTTTCTCACCATGGTGTAAGCCATTCTTTTGGTACATGTTGCTGGGTAGAGTGTCACGGTCCCATTCCGAGGGCTTTAGCATGCGCTCTTGCTTCGATGGGATGAGCTGTTCACTGTATTCCCAAAAGTATCGGCGCTTACCCCGCTTTCTGGAAATTCCAGCTGTCAGGCCTTTGACATCATCCACCATTTCTGTATCACAACCTATTTAAACAAGCATATAGAAGAAAGTCATCTTTGAAAAAAAGTAAAAGGAATAATCTCATAAATAGTGCTCCTTACAAGAAATTGAACTGCTGTGATTGTATTTGAAAATTAATTATTTCATTTGGTTCCCAAATAGTGGAACGGAATGAACTATGTCCAGATCCAGATTTTCCTCTTGAATTTGTCTTTCTATTGTTTAACTGCCAGAAATAATTTTTAATTGTCATTCTGTAGCATCACAGCTTTAGAAACATGGCTCCTCCCATCAATATTGTGCACCATGTTTCTGCTGCTGACAAACTGTAAGTCACAGTTGCTTGAGATTTTTGTGTCATTAAAATGTTTGTTTGTTTTTCATATTTGGTGTTGCGAAATCATAAGTAAATAAAGCATAATAGGATTTCTTGAGCCTTTCTGGAGTTGTGAGTCAAACCAATGGGGTTTAAGGATCAGACCACAAACACCATTTGTGAGTATCAGGACCTCTGATAAATAAACCAGCCCCATATATTAATTCACCAAATTCCTGGGGCTCGTAAGGAACACTGCTATAACTACTTTATCTGCTTTAAAACTATCTTTCAAGAGACAAGATTCAAGAGAAATTTTGTCAGTACTTTTTGGTTCACTTTAAATGGTCAAGACAACATTCCCACCTGGCTCTGAGAAGGCATCACTGACGTAGTCGTCTTTATCCCCTTCGTAGTCTTCATCCTCCTCCTCTTCTTCCTCCTCATCTTCCTCTTCATTCTCTGATAGCTCATGCTCACTGCCGAACCCTTCGTCGTGGTCTTCGTCATCAATATCCAAGCCCTCTGCATCCTCTTCCTCCTCTTCATCATCTTCAACTTCATCCTCCTCATCGTCTTCCTCTTCTATGTCAGCAATTGCTTTCCCTGCCAGTCTGGCTCTGGTGAGGAACAAGGAATAGTTGTGCTCTTCTTCCTTCTTCTTTTCAGCAGCAGCGGCAGCAGTGTCGGATTCAAGGGCACTCACGGTGAGCAAGGTATCACTGCTACCAGCTGGAGGAAAATGGACTTTGTGGGTTACCGCTCTCGAGCTTATATCAGAGCAAAGGACCACAGATGCTTCTCGTTTAAGAGTCTCTTTCTTTTCGCAGCTCATGGAGGAGGCTGTGTTTGTGGGGACGGCAGGGTCCTCACTAGCAAGTGAAGCATTTGATTCATGCACCTGAACAACAGGGGAAGCTGAAGCAGCAGCCTGCTTGGTTGAGCACTCAACTGAAGGTTTCTGTGGTACACTGATGCAAACCTTGGCTTTACGTACATAGTCCATGTTGTCTGGGAGCATGTTGGGAGCTTTGCCAAGAACCTGAAACTGGGCCTTTGCCATCGTGTCAGTGCTGGAGGGAACAGGCCAGGTAGCCTTCTGGGATCCCTTGGCGAAATCCGGCAGAAGGTTGCGACTTGAAGAGGCGCTAGTTGAGGAATTGCTGAGCCTGCTGGTCTTCTTGGCAATGGTGGCAGGTGGAAATAAAAGCTGCTTTTGACCAACCAACAAGTCGGGATGGTAAAGCGTGTCACAAACCGGCTGTGAGTCCTCGCTGTTGAGCTGAGCAAGGGTAGGAGTCCGGCCTATCACCTCTTCATCCTGATAAGGGCTGGAGAAGTCGTCTAGTCCTAGGAAATCCACTTCCTTGGTGCCCCAGATGTCACAACTGGTTAGACGTGTGTATTTAGTCAAGTCTTCCAAGTACGTGTCCCATTGCTCAAAGTTGGAGCTATAAGCTGGGTCGCTGTCTGCCATCTCAGGCAGGTGATCCATGCTGTCCAAGTCCTTGCAGTCTCCTACAGTGAAAAACTCTCCTCCGGGACTCTGGCGGCAGGTGATGTCCCGGTCCTGTGAACATTTAACCATGCTTTTGTTACACCAAATATATCAAATATATTTACCCTTAAGACAAAAACCCACCTTTATCTAAGAAAAAAACGAATTATCTTAACACTGTGTTCAGCCATTTTAGAAATTACTAAATCTATAATACAGTTAACATTTTATAATAAAGTACTAAATACCAGATGCATTAGAAATGGTCATGGTTGCTTTAATAGACAATGGAGAAAAATCTTTTAAACCTATTTTTTGTCTGTCTTATGTGGATATATTAATTGCAAAAGATACTCTTAAACCAAATCAATATTTGGACATCAAATAATCAAAAGGACATATGGCAAGGAAAATGTTCTACTGGGTGATGAAGACAAATATCTGCTTATTGTGAATTGTGACAATATCCAATGGCCTCACCAGTTCATACATGAAATCTGGGTCAGAGCTGTTTGCCAACAGGTCTGTGCTGGTCAGTGCCTGGTCAGCAAAAGAGCAGTTTTGAAACGCATCCCCAAAGGGAGGATCCATTCCGCTTATGCTGGGCTGCACAAATCAAAGAGACAGAACGCCATGACATCTAGTAAAGTGGCCTCGATCTGAAACAGAATCTGAAGGACACGGGTCATACCTGAGGCATTGCCAAGCACAGGTCTTCAGTTCCTCGGCGGAAACTTTTCTGCCACTTCTTTTGTCTCAGCCAACTATCTGTTTGGTCAATATTTTGCTGAGATTTAATATTTGGAGTAAAAAACAGAATGTCCTTGCTTCAGTATGGAGGCTTCAGCAGCACACAAATGGCTGGTTTGTCCTCCACTGCTTACTGTTATCTGTAAAGAAGTAAGCGAGAGTGAGATTAGGCCAAAGGAAAGCTACACAATAGCGATTATCTGTCACAAAGCGTATAGATAGATTTGCATAATTTTATTCAGTTTTTGCTCCATGTTAAAGAACTGGTTGAGGAATGTCTTGATATTTGCAAGTCAAAAACAAACTTGAGTCAAAAATGCAAATCAGTTTGCAGTTCAGAAAATCTACTGGCCGCAAAAACATAACCAACTAGCCTTCTTGTATTTCAATTTCAATCAAGCGCTAGAAACTCGATGCTTGCTTCATTGTGCTAAGTTGATGGTTCAGGTATCAGGGAAAGTAGAAACATTCATAATTTGCTTAAATTAAAACAAACAAGTCTCGTAAGATAATAGACAATTGTGTCCTATTAGGCATTTTGACGTGATCAAAGGTTCAAATCCCCGACAGGTAGCTTCAATTCAGTTAGCAAATTCAAGTAGCAGATACAAGAATTTCTTTGTGAGTTTTAGTTCTTAATTCTTGGAGTCATCATCGTATTGTATGTTGAGAAGTGTAGTTCTGCTTATTTTCTGGAGAGAGCGACCTCTGGTGGATCCATCTGTCATTTGCTAAAGGAATTTACGGAATTTTCCCCATTCCGAAGGCAGGCAGAAAAACTTAAACCCTAATGTTCAGCTGTTTGGAATGGAGTAGTCTGAGAAGAGCACATAGCAATTCAAAGCAAATTTATAGATTGTAAATTCGTAATTTGTAGATTGTAAATAAAAATATGTAAAAATACATATTTGTAAAAATTTGTAAAAAGAAACCAATAGATAATATGTAAAAATAATGGCATTTGTAATGACTGTGAAAGGCACACTGGAATTGTGTAGTTGCCTTTGAGGTTTATCCAGTTGAAATGTGTGGTTTCTTTGATGCCTGGATGAACTTATCTGAGAACAGAATGTACTAGTAGTGGACATAAAGTGTTCCTGTTGTACAGTTGTGCACCACTAGTTCTTCCCTTTAGGCTGCTACAATTTCAGCAACTAAATCCCATAGGATCAGGTGAAAGGACGAGTGTTTGAGAATTATGTTGGATGGTGGCTCACCTCAAACTGTCTGCACAGAATTTGCTTTTGTGTTTGCAGAACCTGGTCGATAAGTCTTGGAAAATTTAAATAGTGTAAATACATGGGTCCACCTGGATTGTCTGGTATATAATCTTTTGGTTCCCTGCAGATATAAAAAAGTCTGATGGTCTGTGAGAGCCAGTAAAGGATGTTTCCCATTCTGCCTTCACTACGAGAAGCGCCCAGTTTCCAACATCAAAG